>JANHZU010003128.1:236254-248229 GCA_032468055.1 Acrochordus granulatus | reverse complement strand
GAGCATGAGGCAGCCCACTATATTGAAATGCTCCTTCCAAAACTCTCGGAGGGTAATGTTAGTTCCTTCAGTCACCTTGAAGCATCGTTGAAATAGGGCTTTCATGTAGGGTGTGTGCATTTGCTTGTGCTTTCAGAAGCATCTTGGCTGCCACGAGTGGGGGGGACTGCCTGGATGCTCTTCCAAAACATGTGGGCATTGCTTGGCTCTTCTGGTGACTCCTTTGGCTGGATTTAGCCCCTTTAGCTCTTCTTTCTTCTTCAAGATGGTGCAAATCATCGACGTCAACCTGCCGTACATTCTTGCAAAGTCAGTCACACGCACACCTCTCTCATGCTTTTTGATGATTTTCTTCTTCAGGTACACCTGAATGGCTTTCTTTTTATCACCTTCCATTTGCACGCGCCTTTCCACCTGTGCAACAATGAGTAAAACATGAGGGACGATCGGCAGAACGTGCGTGCGTTAGCTGGCTGTGCAACAATGGAGTAAGCTACGTGGCAGCAAAAAGCACACGCACGCACAGTAAACTGCACGTGGCAGCGTTGGCAGAACTCTCGCGTGGAGTCGCTGCCTGAACGAGAAATACAGAGCGCACTGACTGATGACGCGGAAGTTATCGTGCGAAGGTTTCTTGTCGTGTGAGTCACGGCTCATCTAGCGGAATATGTTCTGATTAAATTTTTTGTTCGTCCTGCGGGTTTCTCGCCTTGTGAGTTACTCATCTTGTGAGGCACCACTGTATAGTATATGAGGTGATTCTCTTTGGCTATGCTGAATAAGGTTACACTGTTTCAGAAATAGCAAGTGTGAAATTTAGGAGTGCTTCTATATTCAAATCTTTCTGACTTTTCAGGCCATAGCCAGAAAGTCCTTTTATTAGCTTTGATTAATACACCAACTGTGTCCTTTTTTTAAAGAAAATTCCCTTAAAATGATTGAACATATAGCAGTAATCCCTAGGTTTTGATTATGGTTATGGATTTGGATAAGACTGTCTTTGCCTTTAATCTAGAAACTTCATTTGCTACAAAATATAGTAGACCATATTTCCTATATTCCTCATATATATTCATATATTTCTCATCGTCAGTAGCTTTAAAAAGAGTGGGAAATGCTAATGCATTAATGCTAGCTGGGGAATTTTGAGCGCTGAAGTCCACATCTTAAAGCTGCTGAGATTGAGAAACATTGCATTAAGCATTGCACTAAACTGACTACCTGTTAGTTTCCAGGCAAAATAAAAAGTTCAGATTATTACTTGGAATTACTACTTAGGTCCAGACTATTTCAGAGAATAACTTTGTCTGTATGAATCTCTACCCTTATGGAGAGCGTGTAAGGAGGATTGCCTACAGCTGCTGGGAACTGGTCTCATAACTCTCCCAGCTCTTTGGAATAACTATAGGGGCCTAAGTTATTAGTTCTTAAAATATATGTTTTTATTAGTTCTTAAAATATATGTTTTTGAACAAGCTTTTTAACTGTAATAGTTTTGGTTTGATGGCTTTTAATTGTTATTGTAACTTTTTAATTACATTTTTAAAATCTGTCAGAATAAATAGTTTTTAAGACGGCATGCTACAGTTCAAAAGACCATTCTTTATATTTATTTGCAAAAACATACTAGGATTTAAAAAAGACTTCTATGGAATGAGGAACATACTGGGACTTTTTGTCATTATGATAAATGGCTGGTTCATATTTTATGGCTGTTTTATGATAGCCTGACAGTGGCAACTATTTTGCTAATCAGTGTCTTCTATCCAACCATTTTATGCATCCACTACATTCTGTCAACATTTTATAAATATCTTCCAGCCAGTTTAGATTGATTATTCTGCGGTTAGATCTTATTTGTCCCTGTATCTCTGATCCAAAGCATCTCCCCACGCCCCACCTTGCTCAATATTTGATGTCATAAGAAGAAAAAGTGATTAAGAGATTGAATCACAGACCTCCTAACATGTGAAATTGCTAGGGAAAAATCCTCTTTTTGTTTAACTAAATGAAATTGATCACCATTACCTATACTGTTTATTGAAGCTTAACTGGTGTGAATCAAATTTTAAAACTCAAAACAAAAATGTGAAAGTAGATGTGATTGTTACTTAAGCCTATTTTGAAGCTGAGTTGTACACTGAGAAAAGGAGAACTGTGAGCATAGTTGAAGAAAAATATGAAAAAGATTACTGTAGCCTCCATGCTCTAAGATGAGTTCAGGGAGGGAGTAGTAAGAGATATCTCTTTTTCATATTGGCCATGCGGGTGACAACTTAGAAAGTATGAGAAAGAAGAGAAAGAGGACTTCCAGTTTGAAAAGGTCATGATGATCTTGGTAAAGATTTTTCTCTGTAAAAGTTAACAAGCTCTTCAGCAAAGTACAGAATGGTAAATGTGGGAGGCACATGTGACCTGCCTGGAATATGTATTGCTGGTACCTTTCACAAGCCAAGCCAGTAAATACCTTTATGAACTTAGTCTTAAGTTGTAATTAAAACATGGCTTCTTTAGATATTGTAATAAATGTCAGAAATAATGAATTAATATTACCGGTAATTCTTATCATTGTTAGATCAGCAAGAGATATTAAAAATATTTCCTCATCTCCTGAAAAGTTTAAAGGCAAATGAATCCTTTTGGCAGAACTAATGTCCAAATCAATTACATGTTGTTTTTCCCTAAAAGCAGATGGGTGGCCCTTCCTGGGATGCTAAGCCTCACTGAGGCTTCTTATTTTGATTTTGCATGGTGTGAGTGCAGCCTTCTGCTTTGCAAATATTTTTAACTTTAATGTGACTTATGTCGATGAAGATTCTCAGTCATCCAGGTAGAATTGTCTCAAACCACCTATCTTCTCTGTCCAAAATGTGAACATTATTGGCTTCAAAGTGTCCTTTTTCCTTTAGATGAAGGTAAACTGCTGATTCTGCTCCTGTGGTGTTGCTTCTCTTGTGCTGGGCCATCCTCTTATGTAAAGGCTGTTTGGTTTCTCCAATGTAGAGCTCCTCACTGTACTTGCATATACTACATTGCTCTTCTTATGTTTTGGTGTTCGATCTTTAGAGTGTACAAGCCTCTCAGTATGTTGGTGTATGTGTTGATGGGTTTGAAAAACACAGGTATGTATGTTTTCCAAATATCTGTTTTTGTTTCTCTGAAACACCAGCCATGTAAGGAATGACAAGGTTCTTCCGTTGACTCTGAGTCTCAGCTCTGTCTGCCATCCTTTTGTTGGATCTAGATGCTGATTTAATAAAGGCCCAATTTGGATAGCCACCAGCTTTAAGAGCTGTCCTCAGGGGCCTGTTTTCTTTCTTTTTGGCATCCATGGAAGTGAGGATGGATTCTGTTCTGTGATGTAGTGACCTGATGATTCCTAGTTTGTGTTGAAGTGGATAGTGGGAGTCAAACAGCAGGTATTGGTCTCTATGTGTGAATTTCCTGTAGATCTCTATTTCTAGCTTGCCACAGGTCTCAATAAGAACCTCACAGTCTAGGAATACCAGCCTCTTCAGCCTCTTGTCCTTGGTGTCTTCCCTGGTGAACTTGATGTTAGAATCTAGTGTATTTATATGGTCTGTGAAAGCCTGTACCTCCTGGAAAGAGCTGAGTGCTTTCTTCTCCACTTCTTCCATGTATAGATTGGCAGCAATGGCTGACATACAGATTTTATATCTATTCACATCTCCTGTTGTTCATCTAATGAGCCTAATCAGGTTAAGTGAGAAATACAGCCACCCTGGAAGACATATATGGGGTCCCCTAACCAACTTTTTCTCAGGCTGAAGAAGCTACTTGGATAAACAGCAAAATGTCTCGAACCAAAAGACAAGAAATCCAGTTGCCATGACTCACCGTCCAGACTTTAATGTGACTGTGAACCCAGTCAGTTGCAGACTAATCAACAAACTAGGATAAGCAAAGCATAACAAATTTAATCTCCCAATACATCCAGAAAGTATCCATGATATTTCTTTCCTTTCTGGATCAGTTTGTTTGCACTACTTTCAGTTATCAAGCACTTGTGCAGCCCATTCTGATCAGGTACAAAGGAGTTAGAGAGTCCTCTCTGCCAATATTATGTTGATGATATTGTGCTTCTAATTTCCCTCAGCTTCATGTAAAACTTGAACCATACAAAACAGTAGAAATTTATAGGATCGCACAGCTCAGGTGCCATAGAATAAAACAGACATCCCTCAGTGCCATTCAGTGGTGGCACTCTTACAGATAGTAATGGAATCACCATGATATTGACTCTGGATTTCCAATCCACTGAGGTGCTCCAAAATTAGTGCTGTCAAATGCCAATGAGAAGTCCAAGTAAATTAATACAGCAGCAAGCTGCCCCTGCTCTTTGTACAGTTCATGATCAAGACCAAAATGTATCTTTGCTATATCCAGGTTTGAAGACAAATAAAAATGGGAACAGATTAATCAACTTCTTTCAAGCAAACCTGTAGCAAAATGGGCATTCCCTCTCCAGGACCTTGCCTCAGAAAGAAGTGCATAGTGTAGATGGCATTTAGTCATCCCAAACCTCAGAATCTAGAGAGGTCCTCTTGAAGCAAAGCTTCAAGATATCTTCCTTGGACTTATCCAGTAAGACTCTTTATGCCAGATTTTAACAACTAGGAAAGGTAAATTCATTGGTATCACTTTCCCTGGTTCATTTCCTCAGGTTATGTGATGGAAACTCTCATTTATTAGGACATAGTGACCTAATAAATCCAACAAAATCTGCAATAATTGTGTTAATATATTTTAGAATAGAAGCAAGCACGCTTCCCTTCAAAATTCATAGTAAGCCAGAAGTTAAAAATAACACAGAGAAGAGCAGTGAGGAAAAAAATGAACTGACATTAAATTCATAAAGCTTCCAGTGAATTACAGTCAAATTCCTTTTGGAAAACTTGAAAACTTGCACATTTTGTGATTTTGAGGTCAGTTTTGCTCTAATAGGAATGTAATTTTAATTTTTTGCTTTCATTTGTCTGAGCTTGGTCAAGAGTGACTCCAAGTCTCTGGAATGCATTCCCTGTCTCTTGCAAGAACTGATTTTCTTGTCCTTTACAAAGTGCATTGGAATAGGGGGAGGCTTTTGATTAATGGAGATTTAAAACTGATATGAAATATAATGTTTTATTTTAATTATTATTTTGGTATTTTTTAAAAGTGTGGTTTATGTTTATTGTTAACAGCTGTGTGACTTCAAGGATAATTGCTAATAAATAACATTAATTTAGAATGACTTAGTTTTTCTGGAACAAGTTTACACAAAGGCACATATCTAAGAGTGGGTCCACCATAATGTCTTTCTTCATTTGTGAACTTCAAGTATACCCAGGTAACAGGCACTTGTTAAATGGCACTAGCGTGGAAAGTTAATATCACAGCATTTTGTAAAAGGAACTAAGCCAAAGCTTATAGTGCTGTGGGTGTAAGTAGAATTATTAAATGAGAATCTCTTTTGTCCTTATGAAATAATGCTCTATTTTCAGAGACATACTTTTTCCATGTGCCATTCTCACTATAGTCAAAGATCATTTGGTCCTGTTATAATGTCTACTTTTTAATTTCAGAAATAAAAATGGGTCAACTCCAGCAAGCCTTATAACATGCTGCAGTATTATGAGAAGCTATAATTATTGGATGTCAGTTAATTAACATCACACTTCAATCCAGATTTCACTAAGAAAATAAACCACAAAGAATGAATTTAGACTTAATTAGTTTTATTTTTTTTAAAAACCTTATATATTTCTTCTTACTGTTTGCCTATATCCAGGGATGAAAATTTTTCATCCAAATTTTTCAAATACACAGACATACACTACAAAATTTAATAATTTACTCCTTGCTAAAAAGAATGGGAAGGGTCCAGGTAAAGTCTTCTATCTCCAGCAAATTGGAAACATTCTAAGTTGTCTTAATCTTATACATGCACTAGCACCCACATATAACTATATAACTAGTAAGCAGCATATAAAGAGAGAACGTATACATTCCTTCCCACAGATGCAATCCAAAAACAAAGAAGATTCAAGATGCAAAACAGGCAAGAAAAATTAAAATATTGTGTACAATCTTGGATATAATAATGAAAACAAAAAACAAAAAAATTACCTTGGAGTAGAAAGAAAGTGTTCAAGTAGTAATTCATAAAAAATTGTTACCTTGTTAATTTTTTTTCTGTGTGAGCATATGAATGGAACAAAATGTGTTGATTTAGAGAATGATAGTTATAAAGCTTGAATTACAGAAAAATTTGAATATAGTGATGAAAGTTGGTTGTTGAATGCACTAAAAGTAGTTTATGATGGAAATAAAGAAATTTGTAATAGAAACAATTTGATATTGAGCATAGAATAAAACAATAGTGAATGCCCTTGTTTAATGTCTTTATGAATAAGTGCAGAATAAATGTTTGTGGTGACATTAGAGTTGTGTTGAACAGGGATATAAATATGTGTAAGGATGCAGGTAATGCCACGTTGATATCTAAAAATCAGCAGTGAATATTGTGTGAGGCACTGAGGACTATGGATGTATCGAAGATTAAGATAGCTATACACCTGCCCTTTCAAATGCTCACCCCATTGCTGGGATAATTACAAGAAGGGAATTAATATTTGTATTTCATGGGTGAGGAAGGGATTACAAGAGAGTAGGGAGGCACACAAAGGGGACTATACATAGAAAGGAAGAAGCTACTGCTGGCTGTTTGCTTAGCCAGGCACTTAGGAGGCAAACAAAAGCCTTTAGTGTGAAACTAATTAGGATTTTGTCAGTTTCAGGCAGCAGCTGTGTGAGAATTCTAATAAACTAATGAAGGTTACAAAGCTCAGCTTGTTAACTTGCAGTTAGCACTTTTTGGGGACACGTTGCACTGTGAAGGAAAGCAACTCAAGAAAAGCTAGCTTGTTTAGGTAATCTTTCTGATTTGCAAGGGGTGCAGAGAAGAAAAAAGGTCAGGCACAGGATATATAGTAACTGACTGTAATGGTGAACACGTGACACACAGATCCTGCAAAGGTCATAAGTATGGACATTGGTTGCAAAGTTACATTTTCATCACAATTGTTACTGAGCAGTTTTCATTTTCATCACAATTGTAACTGATCAGTTGCTGTTTGAGGCAGTTGCTAAATGAGGACTAATTGAGGAAAAGAGATTGAATGATTACAAGTCATATATAAACAGCAAAAGTAAGAAAGGTAGGTAAATGTGTCTACATTAATAGTAAATTTACTAAAGAGGGGGAAATAGCTCAGAAATGTTAAGATACATAAATGTTGCTAAAAACACAGTAGGTTATACGTGGCTCATGTTTCTTCCGAGACCTCATCCTCAAAGTACAGTATTTGCTTTTTATATTATTAAAGGTGCTAGTGGAATGCATTTGGGGATCTATTATCTAATGGCTGTATTGACTAGACAAGACATCTCAGAGATTCTGAAACTGGAAGTAGAAATGAGATGTTCAGAGCTATCATTTGTTTGTTTGTTTGTTTATTTCTCACATTTATATGCTGCCAATCTCAGAAGACTCTTGAAGGTTTACAGTTTTTTTAAAAAAATAGGCATTATATATTTAAACCCCCCTGGTTGCAAAAAAGCCCCAGATGGCAGCAAAAGGTTATAATATAACTATTTCCTGCTGTATGATGATGGCCTCATTTTTCCAGCCAGATATGATAGTTTTGATAATTTTGGTGCAGCTGGAGGCGAAAACTGAGCTGATCAGAATTCCAGGTTAAACAAGAGTTAAATAACAGTGACCACATGCCTTAGAGGGAATGGAGGCCAGACTTTTAGCCTGAGGTTTCCTAGATAATGGCAAGAAACGCTACATTCACCACATACTAGATAACCATTAATAGTTTACAAATCACAATGGCTGGTAAATAAGCTAAAGCTAACCCACACAAGAAAACAGATTACATCTTATTAGATCTGTGGACACCATATTTCATGAAGTATGGATAGCAGTTTAATACATTGCATGAACTAATTTTCTAAGTTTACTTGATATTCAAAATAAACTACGCAGAACATGTTTACAGGACATCTAGCTAAGACATCTTAATTTAGTGTTTTAATTAAGCACAAGTTGCTAATATCCTTACATGAAAAATTCTCCATCTCTTATCGTGTTAATAATGTGCCAATTAAATCAAACAGCAGAACCTTGTCTATAGTTAATTTGGGGAAGATGATCCAGGAAATATTATATATTACACTCTGCTCTTCCAGGTTCCAGTTATTGTAAATCAGGTGTGCTGCAACCTGCTACCAGAAGGTGGCAGCACAAAGGCTCCTGAACAGTAATAGAAACGGCAAAGCCCAGCTCTGAAACTCTCGGATGAATCTGATTTTAGTCAGTGAGCATTAAGGCACCTATTTGTAATTTTAGCGAATAGGAATTTTGAGCATAGAGTTTGACTACCAAAGAGAGAGAGAGAGAAGCAATTCTGTTTCATGGATTTAGTAAAAAGAAAATCCTCTAGTAATAAGAACTAGCATTAACCTATCGTCCAGGGTGGAAACAAATAGTTTACTTACAATAACTGGTAGCTTTCACTACATGGTCTCTTGTTATTTTCTTCTTTCTACACATTCACATATTAATTCATTATTCTGTAATGTGAGTGATACTTCTGAAAGGTCGGTGGCTTCCAGGATGCTAGTCTCACCTTGAGTAGGTCCTGGGCTGGAATTGCACATCATAAAATCATGGCTTGTGGAGAAGTGTTGTTTTTAATCTACTACATTTTTCACACAGCCAAATAAAACCATCACTTATGAAAATTGACTTGGAGATTTCAGATATGAAAACAGTATGATTTTATTCATATTTGTGATTTCAGATTCAAAGGCATATAGATTCAATGTGAATTGGTTTGATGGGATTGCATTTAAAGAATCCATAGGCTATGATGTGGCAACAGCCAATATCCTGTAGTAGCTTCATTTTGGGGCAGACCTGGACAAAAATAGCAGGACTGGTACATCCATTACCAGACATTAATCCTGCCAGGTTTTAGAGTCCACAGCATTTCTTTTAAGAATAAGCAGTTGGGATGAGAAAAAAAGTTCATGAGCTTCCACTTCGCCCATCAAAAAATCTGCCCTGAATAAATGCAGAAATTGTCTCCCATCCTCTTAAACAATTAAACAATGTTATTTTAATTTTTTTTAAATTAGTTCTATCTTGCTTTTTTGGGTTGCATGAGACTGGAAAGGGGTCACTGATGTGCTTTTGCAGAGGAAATAGTTTAGTGGGGTGAGGGGCATGAGGGGAGGGACAGCTGAATGGCAAGCTTGATCCTTCCTGGGAAACACCACTCATCACTGGCTGGCTGGGCAAATTGACAAAGTCTGCCCTCTTAGGAACGGGACTCAGTTTTATTCTGGTTGCCTCTGGCTGGCAATGTTCTCTGTCCTCTACTTAGCAGAATATCAGCAGTGCGGTATAGTGAGATAAGCAGGCTATAGAGAAAATCTGGCACTGAGAGAATGACATCAGCCCCTGCAAGCAATTGATTTTTGGGCTAACAGCTGTTGTGTTAGCCTAGTCTATTTATTAAGGAAATACTTAAATCTATATTTTATCGATACAGAATGCAAAAGTAAGGTTTGCTTTAAGAGCAAGCCCTGGATTATTCAATTCCCAGCCCATATTCACATCACTGAGAGCTGAGTTGAATAGAAATGTCACATACCATTAGCATAATAGAGGATAAAGAGTGGCTGCACGCAACAAGCTGAAAAAGTGAAGGAAGCCTAAAGTAGAACTCTGGTAGGCAGAGATTTTAATTAAGTGAAAAATCTGTTCAGTCACTCATACAGTGTCAGAGTCCATCTAATATTCAACCCCTCAGATTTCTCCATACATGGAATTGAAGTTACAATATTGTAGAGTGTCTGTAATAAAGCCAGAAGCAGCCAAAACAAGCAAACAACAGCAAATCAAATCTATGATGTACTTGCAAGGCCTGAAGCACTTTGTGGGTATTAATTTGATTTACTGTACTGAAGTCGTCTCTAATTCACCATTCTGCTTTGATAACTTGACAAAAGCTTTGCTAAATTGAGAGTTTTGCATAGCACATATAACATGGATAGAGACAAAAGTACTTTTTCTTCTGTCATAATGAGAGAACTCAGGATCATCACTGAAAATAAATGCAAGAAGATTCTGGACTAATAAGGGCTTTTTGATTTTGTTGTTTGCTTTATGTAATGTACAGTTAGATTGTAAAATCCAATAGCAACAAAAATACAGAAACCATTTGGATGGTACAAGGGGACTCCAGGTTACCAAGGGAACTCCAAGTTATCAATGGCTGCTAATCTTTGTGTCAGTTTACTACTTCCAGATCTCAGGCAGCATATCTTATTACATCATATGTACTTCTTAAATATACTTAAATATCAGTTGCTTAGAAGCATCAGAACTATTACCCATGGTTGTGAGTTTCTTAAATCCATCTGGTTAGCCATTGAATATACAGTAGCATTTTGGACTTGGTGGGCCATTGTCTTAATCCAGTAGGGCTCAGCACTATGGAATCCAAGTGCCATTGCAGAATGACACATTCAAGATTTGACCCTTCTGGTCCCCATCTGTAGACTGACCAAGCTTGGAAAGTTTACTGCCATTTTAAATTTCTCACAAAAGCTGAAAGAGCCTTTTGTGGAAGCTTTTATAGAATATTTAATTACGTTTCATCAAAGTGATAGCTTTAGGCCAGTGATTATTCTGATTAGTGATATAAAAAGAAGCTACTGCTGAGAAGCCCACAATCACAGGAAAGACAGTTCACAGTCACAGGAGGTTGTGGTGAGTCTTTGTTGTACTGATTTCTTGTTTCTGAGTTCATTTTGGTGGTGCAGCAGCTTAATGACTCTGGATTTGTCAACCAGAAATGGCCAATGCTCTGGCAGTTCGAGCACCATGTGATGAACTTGTGCCTCTAGCTCACCCAGCAGTTCAAAAACATGCAAAATTGCATGTAGATAAATGGGTACCACTCCAGTAGGAAAGACTGGCTGCGTTCATGAGAAGAGCGAGAGCCGGCACGGACCTGCCTGGATGTGAGGTGAGGCCAGAACCGTGGAGGAAGGCCCAGATGGACAACAGGGAATCTGAACGCTGATAGCCTTTGGGATGAAATAAATGTAATAGATTAATGTTAATGATTGTAAACTGCTGAGAGTCGCTCTTAAACGGAGATTGTGGCATACATAAATCTGTAAAGTAAAAAATAAATAAAATTTTCTCTGTAATATTTTCTCTTAAAATATGCTTCTTTCTTGCACTTTAGGTGACTAATTTTTGAGAAGGGAGGGAATAATGCAAAAAATAGGCATATTCTGTGCTTTTAAGCAAATTCTTTATTTTGTTTCCTTGATCAGCATTTTGATTTGATTGGTATTTGTCTTTAAAGTTTTAAAAATTAATGTACTTTGGGTTGTAGAATGAGTAATGTGAAAGATTTCTTAAAGTGATACAAGTTTTCCATTGATGCTTTAACTTTCTACATTTATCACAATAGTTAAGTTAAATGGAAAACAGACATTTTTTTCCAGCTGATTCAGATTTATTTTTATTTGTTGTTGCTTGTACCTAATCAACAGTTTTATTTGGCAAAATGTAGCTTGTCATAAATATGGAGACCATACAACCTAAACAATCAGAAACGGACTAAACAAAGTATGTAAAGAGGGAATGTCATTGAGTGCAAGTTTATTTTCAGTGGCAATTATTTCTCCCATTACTTGAAGTCTGAACATGCTTGTTTCAAGCTCTTGCTATGAATTGTTTATTGCTTTTTGTGTTGGACATGCAATCTTGGACACAGGTTTAGGTATTTAATTTGTTCACATGTGGAAAAGCCTCTAGTTCAGCAATGGATTAGACTAGAGTAATTTTGCTAAGCCATGCCTTATGGGTGGTCAGTTCAATC
>JANHZU010003128.1:173685-185507 GCA_032468055.1 Acrochordus granulatus | reverse complement strand
CATCTACAATGCTATCCAACCATCTCATCCTCTGCCATCCCCTTCTCCTTTTGCCTTCAATCTTTCCCAGCATCACAGTCTTTTCCAATGAGATCTCTCTTTGCATTAGGTGGACAAAGTATTTGAGCTTTAGCAAGGTGATGTCTCTGCTTTTTAATATGCTGTCTAGGTTTGCCATAGCTTTCCTCCCAAGGAGCAAGTGTCTAAACCAGAGATATCACCTTGCCAACAAAGGTATGGTTTTCCCAGTAGTAATGTATGGCTGTAAGAGTTGGACCATAAGGAAGACTGAGTGCCAAAGAATTAATGCCTTTGAATTGTGGTCCTGGAAAGGACTCTTGAGAGTTCCTTGGACTGCAAGGAAATCAGACCAGTCAATCCTACAGGAAATCAACCCTGACTGTCCATTGGAAGGACTTGTAGTGAAAATGAAGCTTAAATATTTTGGCCACATAATGCGAAGAGTGGACTCATTCGAAAAGACCATGATGCTGGGAAAGATTGAAGACAAAAAGAGAAGGGGATGGCAGAGGATGAGATGGTTAGATAGCATCACTGATCCAATAAACATGAATTTGAGCAAACTCCAAGAGACATTAGAGGATAGGGAGGCCTGGCATGCTGTGATCCATGAGGCTGCAAAGAGTTAGACATGACTTAGTAACTGAACAACAACAAAACAATAATTGTAACCATATTTGTTTCCTTTTTTCCCCTTGCGTAGTTGGAAGGAGCACTGTCATGCATAAACTCTTTGTGGTTTTAACACATGGAAGATATTTCAGAAGATGTCCCATTTGGCTAGAACTGAACTGGAGCACTGAACTTTCCGTTATTTGTTTTGAGTCTCTTCACTATTCTTTGGAGATTTCATTTAGAAGCACAAGAAGCCCGAATCAGCATTTTAACAGCGTTTACTCCAGAATCTGAGAGATAAACAAGGATGTGAACTGACAGGGTTTTTTTTTTCTTGGATGAAATGTGTCACAAGGCTGGCTGAGGTTTGGCATATAACAAAACTACCTGGCTACTGTCAGCTTTTTGCAATGTAGAAAGATTGGGAAGTTGCATTTTTAAAAATGTATATTTGTTTCCTCTAAAGTTGTCATTTGCACACCTGCCAGGAAATATCAGCATGTTTGCCAAGAAAAAAAAAGTAGCCTTATATATTGTTTTCCAAAGGAAAAAAAATACTTTATGAATTTTCCAAATCCATTTATTCCATGAAGTCAGTCGTGCAAATGAGAATTTTGGAGAACATAAGAGAAGATCATTCTTTGATCAGATCAATGGCCTTATATATTACCAAGTAAAACTTATATACAGTATTAGTTAAGATTAGCTACTTTGTAAGGGACTAGCAGGTATTGGGTATCTAGTTTAGGCAAAACCATAAATCTAACTGGGATAGACAAATTAGAAAAAACCATCTTGTTAAGCAAATCTTTGGGTGCTAATTAAATACATTTTAGTCACAGGATACTTCTCATCTTTTAACAGACTCTTCTTTTTAGTGCAGTGCAAGACATACTTTAGTTATGTCATGTTTCAAAAATATTATTTCCAGGTGAGTTGGCAGCCTATATTTTCAATAAACTAAAAAGCCATACATAATATTTCTCTTAAAAAGGTGAAGTCAACTGTCAGTGAGGCAGCTGAAAGAAGGAGAAGGGGGGAAGGGAAGAAGGGGAGGAAGAGGAGAAGGAGAAAGAAGAGATGAAGCTACACAGGGAGTATGGGTAAAATTTTCAGCCCCCTTCCGTTCCCCCCTTTTAGAGCTGGGATAGAATTTCAAACTGGATTGGAATGTTAGGACCATTAAGAAAGGTATTTATTAAATGCTTTCTAAACATCCTTAAAAAGAAAAACAGTGAATGCGAACTAATTATTGGTAAGAATGTCAGTCCCTAAGGAATAGAAGAACAGAACATCTACAGAAGGATTAAAACATATAAAACTATAAACATCAATAAAATCAAACAAATCTGAAGATCCTATCTATTATCAAAGACCCTCTGGAATAACTTACTTTCGAAAAATTTACAGAAGGCTAGACTAGTGGGAGCCCACTTAATTTCTAAGGAGAGACTGTTCCACATTACAGGAGAAGCAGGATTTAGGAGCTTCTGCCCCTAAATATTCATGCAATTGCAGAATATCTAGCTATTTTTCCTGTGATATCTAGACAGAGTAAGTTGATTCTAGTTGGAGAGAGACTCCTACAAGTATATTGTAAAATATAATCTTACATTGTATAACAGGAACACAGACATAGCTAAGATTAAGCTAATTGATCTTTCATGCTTATTTATGTACAAATATGAAATAAGGATTGAAAAAGCTTGACAAAATGGGAAGATTTAGAACTTAATCCCAGCATATACTGGTGAATGCACATGGTATTATTTTAAAAAATATTTAATTGTTTTAGAAAAATGAAAAAGAGACAAACAGAAGGAAGAAACAAAGCAAGCAAGTAAAGTACAATGTAGATAAGTAGAGAATTTAAAAACCTCATGTTTGGTTTTCCCCTTTCAGTCATGTCCACTTCTAGGAGATGGTACTCATCTCCATTTCATAGCTGAAGAGCCAGCATGTCCAAAGATGCTTCCACGGTCATGTGGATGGCATGACTATACCCTGAGGCATAGTGGCATATTCCATAATGGAACACTGTTACCTTCCCACCAATTTAGGTAGTACTTATTTATCTACTTGCATTTTGCATGCTTTTGAACTGCTACGTTGGCAGGAGCTGTGGCAAATAATGGGAGCTCACCCCATTATGCAGCACCACCTGGGTTTCGAACTCAGGTTGCCAACCTTCCATCTGACAAGCCCAGTGTCTTAACTGCTAGGCCACTGCACCCCTTTAAAAAAATCATAGAATTAGTTTAATTTTTTCAATATTTGATTAGTTTTACACAACTATCATTTTAAAACTAAGTAATATTTGAAAATCAACAGCAACAGTTAGCACAATATAAATCATAAAATAGGATTTAAAATATAGTAATTTCTATTTGAACAATTAATGACTTCATATTGAAATGCAAATTTTAGATGGGATTAAAATCCACATATAGATGCATAATACAGAAATAATTCCAAATTGAATTAAATTCCATATCAGATTTACTTTGGAAATATGAAATTATTTTCATACAGAAATCTTATGTCTCTAGATTGTTGATAAACTTTTAAATTAGAATTGGATTTTTGGAACTGGCATTGCTTTGCTGTGCTGCTTTCATTTATATTCTTTAATGGTAGCACTGTAAAGCCTACTTTGGAACTAAATATATTCTTAAAATGTTTGTCTCTTTCTACTAGCTGATGAGAAATGGCAAAATGACAAATGGCTGAAAACATACAGTTTGCATAAACATAAGCAGATGAAGCAAATGATAAGCAGCCCAGTTTCGGAGCATGAACCGTGCCATGTTCTTGGGAAATGTCCTGGTTGCCTGGAATGGACATACAAACAGACATATCCCTGAAGTGCAGGTTGCAAAATGACTGTTCTGAGAAAAGGGGAAGAAACATAGAAGAAGGAGCTAAGCAAAAGCTCAAAGCAGAAAAGGATCTTTAAAGAATGGTGCAAGAGTCTAAAGGGCATTTTATCATCAGTGCACTCTGCATATGCATGTCCTCCCTCTTGTTCTAGCCCAACTTTTTTGTTCCCTCACCTGCATCTGTAATTTCTCTGATTAGGATTGTATTTAAAATTGGGCTCCTAACCAGGACCAGGATCTTGGTAATTGCTTCAACTTTGATAGATGAAATTCTTTTTCTGTTGTTTTATTTATCCAATGCCCATTAACTTAGTTCATTTTATCAATGCAACTTGCTTGCTTGCTGTCTAGTAAAATCAGCTTGACTTCATTTTAATCTTTTAAAAAGCCACCACTCTGGCATACAAAGGGGGGTCATAGTTAGGAGACTATTCAGTGTCTATAGGTGTATGTGGTTTTGTTTGCAGCTGTGAGAACACATACATCTAAGAAGAGATACTAAGTCAATTGATTTGAAGTGACCTTAGTCAAACACATGAATAACTGAATACCATAAACAAGAATTTTTGCTAATGGTGTATTATGTTTCCCAAGCACTATATAATAAACTTAACAGTTTATTAGGCAATCCAAGATCAAAAGGTAAGTGTACAAGCACCAACAATCTTAATAAGATCTTATACAATTCAATATTTCAGGATGTAAAGTACATTACATAATTTTACTATTGAAGTAATTGATATAAAAACGTCAGGAATATTTCTAAAATTGTAGAACAGTATTTAAGAGAGACTGTTATAAATCCTTGCCCTCTGGTTGTTAAACTGTTATTTTAGGTACTTTTTGCAGTAATTCAAGTTTGTATCTTCTGGAACTGCCTGCTTAATTTGTTTAGACTGACCAAAGAAAAGTATTAGAAGCATTTCAGGCTGTTTTTCACTGGCAAAATAAAAACGTCATTGAATCTAATCAAAGGAATGGATGAATGATGACTGATTTCAGCACCATACTCAAAGAATGACTAGGAGGATTTCTTCATACCAAGTTAAAGCATTTTCCACATGTATTGCATGAAGAAAATATGGAAGAGTGAAGCCAGGAGAAACTACACCAGCATAGCATCTGGGATGCCTACTGATACTCCTGTCTTGTAATAGACATAATGGTGATCTCCATATTTATGGTGCATAGGGCACTTTAAGGATAGGTATTGATGGATTCCTCCAGCTTATTTTTCCCCTTTCTTCAGTTTCAGCAGCTGATGCAAAAACATCCACCAATTCCTCTCCATAATAAGAATGGGCTAGCACTTGGAAGGATGTAATTTTAGGCAAAAAACTAATGCATTATGTATTTTCTGTGACTTCTTCAAAAGAATCCCAACTACAGTATAAGTTGATATTAGCTGATGGGTTTAGCAACATTCCAGAAAAACATTAAATGAGTGTTCAAAAGCAGCCTGAATAACAGTTTACAAATGCAGCAAGAACTGTGCTATGAAGCAGCAGAAAAATAGCCATCTCTCTTTCTCTGATTCTATCACAGACATAGACACACACATTCCCTATCTATTCCCAGACTGCTAGTCATGTTAGTTGGGCTTATCTTTGAGTTGGAATTGGATTGGAGACCTGGTTGATACAGAAAAAGGATCCAGCTTGGAAGAACCAGTCTGGTGCTCCCTAACCAGAATGCCGCAGAAGTTAGTACTCAGGGATCTGAGAGGAGGAAGTGTACCCACACACCACCCTGAAGTGGCCAATAATTGTGCTAATTTCATTCCCTAAAAGTAAAGTAACTTTAGCGTATCAGAAGAGAAAAGAAAAACATGGCCTGAAAGTCTGCCTAGTCCATCTTGTACCAAACTCTGGGCAGCTCCCAACCAAGAGATAAAATAATATCTATTTAAAAAAAAAAAGAGTAAAACAAACAAACAAAAGGTAAGGCCTGGGAATCAAACAAAGAAAAGCTTATGATGATACAGCACAAAGGAAGGATTACTGGGATGTGTCTATGTATATCCTCATTAATAATTAATTAATTAATATATTAATTGAAGCAAAATTGCAAAAAAAATCTTAATCTTAGAAAGAACATTCCATCCAAGGTTTCAGATTTCAAATTCTTGATAGAGAAACCAAGAGGGATAAAAGAAAGCATATACATTAAGACTTTAAATCTTTCAATTAACAGGGGGAAGGGACAAGATTTCAATTGCCCACTGTTTACAACCCCATTTTGGCATGTATGCAAACTAACCTTTGACTAGAGCAGCAGTGACTAGAGCAGAAGTGATTAAACTGAAACCTTGAGACCTCTCTTTACTGCCAATCTCCTCTTTTTTCAGCTTGTTACATGAGAACCAGGGTATTGGGTTTAAGTTTCCTGTCCACTTTTTGGGAAATGTGTTCATATATTCCAAATCATTTTCTTTTTTTAATATGAGACTGAAGACGACTCTTGGATTGGAGCTGAAATGTTTCTCTGAAACATCTAAAAATAAAACTCCAGTTGCCTTTTTAAATTTAGTTTGCAAGATTTTTGGGTTTTTTTGCAATTTTGCTACATTACTGGAATGTGTATCTGCCACTTTTGTTAGGTGCAAAAGCTTCAAACTTAGATCAAAGTCAGAGACCCTTTTGAATATGACTATTAGAAATGCCATTCCGCTTATCTATAAAACAAAGCACTGCAGAATATATTTTGCCTCTGCCTCCTCATTCCCAAGAGGATCTCTGGGGCAGTATATTGCCCATGTCTTGCGTTTTACTTTGAAAGAGAAACCAAATTTGCCAAGTATAATGGAGAAGAAAAAATCAAGAACGCATGGCAGAAGGAAGAGAAGGATTAGTAGGAAAAAAAATGGAAAATGGAAAATCCATATATTTTCTGCAGAGTCTACTAGATCTGGGCAATATCACTAGAAGTGGGATTTAACACCAATAAGAAGCATGCTTCTGTAGTAACAAGAAATCATAGCTCAGAAGCAAAATATCTGCAAGACGTATACAGTATTTACAGCCCCTGTTGGTTCCATTTTTAAAAATACTTGGTTCCTTGTAATATGAAAAAGTTCTGATTAGCAGTTGTCCATTGGAGCAGTGTAGAAGATGCTGTGTTATATAGTAGGCAGGAATTCTAACACCCTAATTAAAAAGTGTCTACAGAACTTCAAATAGAAGTGTGGCAAACTTCCCTTCCTGCAGCTTTATGTTATTAAAAGGTGTAGCTGTACAGAGAGAGTTCCTGCAGAGTCTACAAGACAAATAGATCTATTATTCACACATCCAGCTCGCTCTAGTGACACCACCACTATGTTTTGTAAAAATAAAGAAAAACTCTATTTTGAACCCTAAATTCAAACCTAAAAATGGTGGACATCTCTTTATTTACATGGCTGCCAAACAGATTCTTGATTTTAGAAAAACATTTAGCACAGTGTCATGAGGCTGATTTCTTATTCTCATCTTTCATATTTCTTTTATTTAGATTTCTTGGGATGTTGCAACAGTCTGGTCATGAATCTTTTACTGCCACCATCTGGATATAGACTTCATTGCAATTAGTTTCAAGACTGCTTCATATTTCTTTCAGGAGCCCTGGGAATTTAGGACCAAGGTATCTCTATCTAGTTTTTATTGGAAGATAATGAATGCTATTGGTTTTTGACCTCCTTTTTCCAATAGTGGTCAAATGAATATTTTTGGATTCATAAAAGAAGATTGTGAAGCCATCAGCTCTTCAGTTACTTGCTTCCAGTAAATCATACAAGAAAAATGACATAATAATGCTTGTTACCTAGTTAACTCCTACTGCACAAAGGAAACAGCAATCCTCTAAATTCCCAGATACTCTCCTATCTTGAGGGCAAAAGGATTTCAAATAATAAAATGACAATGCTAACAAGATTTTGGAATATAGGGATCTGCATTTCAGAGTGGTCTACAGAACTCAAAGGTAGCAAGCTGGCTACCTTTTGAACATTCAGTGTTTCAATGCACATTACAATTTACATAGCACTTGAGTAGTCTTTATGTACCCAGAATACATAGTACTTGAGTAGTATGTACAGTATGTACCCAGCATATCCCCACTGCTACTGTTTCTCTCTCAAACAGCTTATAAATGTATTACTTCTAATAATCTCTATATTTCAACACAGTTCCAATACACCTGTAAAAACATCATTTTTTATAGTTTACTCCCCACCTTCCCTCTTTTTCTTGTACCCTTTACTTTCTCAACACTCTCTTTTGTTTTCTCTTTACTTAGCAGGCTACCAGAGAATAAAGATACTCCTTTTGCCTGATGTCTGAAATTACTGGATGCCAAAAACTTTTGACCTTGACTGAAAATGGCATAAAATTAGACTATATAGTTCTAAATTCCTGATTTAAGGTATTTTTCTAAATTGAAGAAGGTTATCCACTTCATACACCTTAAACCTGGTAAAGACCATACTGTATACTCTGCATGCAGGAAAACCAAGGGCTTGTTTTTAGCACTTCCTTACCTAGCCTCTTGCTCTCCGTATCTTTTGGATTATACTTTTCATTATGTATTGCCAATGTTCTAAAACATTTAGAAGGCACCAGACTGGGACAATATCCAGTTAAAAGCATCAGTTAAAAGACCCTGGAAAGTTGCTACAGGTCAAAATAGATACTATATATGATGGACAAACAATATGACTTGATAATAATTTGAGAATTTCCTCTGTCAAAACTGAAGCAATGTAATGATTAAGAAAAATGGTATGCAGTCTATAGTATAAACCTCTCCTTATTTAGGAACTTCGTAAGAGGTGGCTAAGCAGTTAAGAAGCTGGACTTGTTGGCCTGAAGGATGACAGCCTGAGTTTGAGACCCAGGCACTGCGTAATAGGGTGAGCTCCCATTACTGCCCGAGCTCTTGCCAACCCATCAGTTTGAAAGGATGTAAAAATGCAAGTAGATAAATAGGTATCATGTTCAGTGGGAAAATAACACTGTTCCATGCACCTCAGTCATACCAGCCACATGACCATGGAAGTGTCTTCAGACAATACTGGGTCCCTCAGCTATGAAATGGAGGTGAGTACTGCCCCCTAAAGTCAGTCACAACTGTCAGGGGATTCCTTTATCTTTTTTAAGTGGGATTTTTTAGATAAATTATACACAGTCTCTGTGTGCCTTTTTCTTCTAGGGAAACTTAGGCCTTATAATTCAAGTGACTGAGTAGCAGCATTGCTATATTAGTTAGTTTGAGCTACAAATCTGTCAAATGAATAACAATTTTTTAATATCCTTTTTCTCAAATTCTTTAAAGAACCCCTATCCTCCTTATTTTGATGAAACTGCACGATTTGTTGTAATGACATGATCATTTACTTAACCAAGAAGAATAGGAATAATTTAATCTATATTTTTCCCATATTAGACTTTATATTTAATTTATTCTGATTTCTGTTCCAACTTATCAGCATTGTTCATCTGAGTAATCAAAAAGTTGAGTGTTTATGCATGATTTAATATATAAGAAGAGAGGGACAGATGAATCCATCTGTTTTACTTCCTAAAGATTTTTATTCTTATGAATGATGAGCTGATACTGCTCTGCATCAATCTGTTTGTATTGTTTAAATATCTGCAAGCAAATCTGCATGCATTTCATCTAATATCTACATTCTGATGGATTATTTCTAATTATTCTTTTCAATCAAATGTCCTCAATATATCTTTTGTATTGATTTTTCCCAAATGTATAATTTTTAATACAAACACTCCCTAATGTATGACTTTTTATCTTGCTTTTATGTACACATTATGGTTGTTTTAGAAAGAAGCAGAAGACTGCAGAGAAGCATGACCTAGATTGCATATTAGTTCAGAAAACACAAATCACGATAGAGCGCATTTAAAATGTGAGTCAAATTATGTTTTCCTCCATACCTATGGAGATTGTATATTCAATCTGTAATGAGACCACTAACCCAAAACGTGCAATAGGAAAAACAAAAACAAGTTATTGGAGCCAGCATTTGAAATTGTGAACTATCATTTTTTCCCAAATTCCAGCAGGACATGCATAAGGACAATTAAGTCCTTTAAGTCCTTTGTGCTGTTTCCAAATGTATTGGAACAGTAACTTTGCATCTACTGTTTATCTTTGTCTAAAAGCCTCTTAATCACTAGGGGAGATGATACTTAGCAAAGGGACTCTGCATTTTATTTTATTTTCCAGTATAAACAACTTTCTTCGCTTGTCATTTGCTTGTCAAAACTTACTTTTGATTGCATTGATCCTGTTGAGTTTCATCACTTTCGTTTCCTTCTCAGATCTATTTAATGTTTTTATCCTGTTCAGTTCAGGTTCTCTCCTGACACCTCTTCACTCCAGTAATGAAAACAAAATGGAATAATAAGCTATTGATAGACTAAATACTTCAAGTTTGCCTATATTTCTTAAACAAAGCAAATATTTTATTTTAATTCACCCAAACCCCACAGGCATCTGCAGCTAGCCAGGATGACAAAATACAATAGAATGTTCTCACAATGCAAAGTCACAGGCTTTACAACAAGATATCTTGAGAAACATTCTGTCACTTTCTCCAATTCTGTGGATGCCAACGGCAAGCACTAGCATCCAGAACACTTTCTAGCAAAGCAGTACTTCTAATGTTAGCTGTAACAGAAGATTTCAGTATTCCAACTAATAATAATGCTAATTAAAATAATTAAAATTAAGCCCTAGCCGTGGTAATTTTCTGGATGTTGTTGAACTATATCCTTTGTGGTATCTGAGGGAACAGTGTGTCCAGTGCATTATTCTATGGTGCCACAAAACTTTCTCTGCTGCTAATTTTTTAAAGATTATTTTTAAATAGGATTTTTTTTAAATATGTCTTATGCTAAAAAACATAATTTGTATTTGCAAGAATGGCTTCAAATCACATATGGAGCCCAGGGGCATTTTAGAAGATGAAATGGTGGGTGACTGCAGACTAATACCTAATTTGCTTTCAACTAAATGGGTGTTTTGTGACTGGGCATACTCAGCATGGCAGCCACTTTGACAAAATGCCTACATGTACTGTAACAAGTATTTTATACCCTTTGATCCCCAAATTTCGAAGATTCCAAGACTGTACCATCTCCAGACCATTGATCAACTATACCTCTTACTGTTCTAGAACATGGAACTCATATGAGAGAAGGTATGGACCTTCAGGTGTTTATATTTCCATGTTTATATTTGTATAAAGTTCCATGTTTATATTTGTATAAAGACACTTAACTAAATACTGTATTTTGAGGGGACACAGTGGCCAAGTGGTTAAGATGATGGACTTGTAGGTTGGAAGGTTGATAGCTTGAGTTTGTAACGGGGTCAGCTTCTATTCCTGCCCCAGCTCCTGCCAAACTAGCAGTTTGAAAGAATGTAAAAATGCAAGCAGATTAATAGGTACCACCTCCAGTGGGAAGGTAACAGTGTTCTGTGTGCTTCGGGGTAGAGTCATGCCAGCCACATGACCACGGAAGCATCTTTGGACAACACTGGCTCTTTGGCTATGACATGGAGATGAATACCATCCCGTAGAGTTAGTCACAATTGGTAGGGGAAACCTTTATATTTTTTTTAGCCAGCTAGTTTTTTCTACAATGTATTTATAGAATCAAATGCTACACAAAGATACTACACTAAGATGTAAATAATTGTTCATCTTTGACTATGTATTTTACTGTGAGATGATACAGTGTGAAGCAAATATATATGACACGTAAGTGGAATAAAAAAAGCATGCTAAGTCTAGGCTATAAATAATAGCTAACGTTATACAAAATACATCTATGTAGCAGAAATTTGATCTGTCAAGGTCTGGCAGATCTTTTTTTGTGTGTGTGTTCAATAATGCCTGATTCTCAGGGACTGCTTAGAGAAGTCCCACAATTTTCATGGCAAGGTTTGCAGAAATGGTTTGCCATTGCCTCCTTCCTAGGACTGAGAGAAAGTGACTGGCTTGGGCCAAAAAGTGGGACTAGAATTCATTACTGCCCTGATATATAAACTACTACACCAAATCAGCTCTCAGATTTTACACACTGTTGCATAAAACCAAGCAAGTGTGCTTACACAGTAGTTTATCTGTAAGCAATATTTGGATATTGACAGAGTCTGAGATAGCAAAATATCTGCTGATCAGAGGGAGGATAAATCCGACTGACTAATTTGACTGTTTCTATAAAAGGAGGCCCCCCAGTGAGGCACCACCTTGTTGTGGTTGGGGGGCTTGTGTGCTCTAATGAAGATGAGAGCTCTGCCAGA
>JANHZU010003128.1:105212-115439 GCA_032468055.1 Acrochordus granulatus | reverse complement strand
ATCTAGCCCCTTTAGCTCTTCTTTCTTCTTCAAGATGGTGCAAATCGTCGACGTCGACCTGCCGTACATTCTTGCAAAGTCAGTCACACGCACACCTCTCTCATGCTTCTCAATGATTTCCTTCTTCAGGTCCATCTGAATGGCTTTCTTTTTGTCACCTTTCTTTTCATTGCCTTCCATTTGCATGTGCATTTCCACCTGTGCAACAATGAGTAAAACACGAGGGCTGATCGGCAGAACGTGAGTGTGTGCGTGCGCTAGCTGGCTGTGCAACAATGGAGTAAGCTACACGGCAGCAAAATGCATGTGCGCACGCAGTAAACTGCACATGGCAGTGTCGGCAGAACTCTCGCGTGGAGTCGCTGCCTGAACATACAGAAATACAGAACGCGCTGACTGATAACGCGGAAGTTATCGCGCAAAGGTTTCTCGTTGTGTGAGTCGTGGCTTGTCTAGCGGAATATTTTCTGATTAAATTTTTTGCTCGTCCTGTGGGTTTCTCGCCTTGTGAGTTACTCGTCTTGTGAGGCACCACTGTATTTTAATATGCTGTTCTCTGATGAACATATCTTTGTATTAATTCAGAAAAATAAATTTGCTTCTCAATTTTCTTTACTAATCTCTTGAACTAGAAAAGCCATAAATTCAAAGATGTAATTAGCTCTTGCCATATTTTTTGTTACAAAGGAAATAACCCTTTTGCCATGATTGACTGATAAAGCAATGCAAAAGTCAAAGAAAATATCAAAATTTCAGTTGTGCTTTGTTAGAAAACAATATGTATGTATTTACACTTTTTTATTAGGAAATCCACAGACGCTTTTAGAGAGGTAAGATTCTGCACAGTATAACAAAGAACTGGCTGGATTTACTTCATGTTCTGTCTCTCCTTTCTCCCACATACTTGGTCCACTGTGAACATTCTGAACTGTTCTTAAATAACTGCCAAGAAATTGATACACAGATTGGTTTGAGGGTATAAATCCTCCAAAAATATAACAACCTGTTTTGACTCAGCAGTAAAGTATATCCTGCACTAGCATTTAGTTATAAACTCTGGTGTCATATGTATGCACTAGGAAGAAAATTTAAAAAGTCTCACTTTAAATGGGCATCACAACAGCTGGTTCATTATGTTTTAAAGTAGCTGCAGTTATGTTCATTTAACCAAAAACAGTATCTCCCTTATGGATAAGTGGGTGTAGAGGACCTTTTAGATCTATGTCCACTGTCTGAGCTGATCAGATCTTAAAGATCTAGAATCTTCCTTCTGCTTTTTAAGAGAGAAATAATATTTCTTTTAGCTAAGCCTTTATTTTCAGTGTTACCATTGAACTATGGAATAGTGTTATTCCTTTTAATTCTTCCCTTTATTTTTGTCACTTGCATGAGTTTGGGGGTTATTATTATCTTAGAAGGGAGAGTTGTATAGGTTAAAATATAATGCTGCTGCCAATTATATGCTCAGCTATGCTAGATTGATCATGACTTCAAGACATGCCCTTTATTTCAGAGAAGGAAACAAAATGAGTCTACAAAGAAGGGTGGAGGTAGAATTGTTCACTCACTTAAAATATATTTGAACCTTGTACTGGTTCAGCCTGAGTGAATCTAATCTAACAAGACCAAGAACCTAATGGTCAGTCTTCTGTTTGAAGGATTTCCTGCTAAAGTTTACTTCAAAGTTATTGTGTCAAAAGAACTCAGGAACTAAGGAGAGACATGGTCTTCTATTTACTCATCAACAGTTAGTATATAGATAACAGACACATGGGTGCACAGTGGCACAAGTGGTTAAGACACTGGGCTTGTTGGCTGGAAGGTCGGTGATTCAAGTTGGAGTCCCAAGAGCCACCAAATAACAGAGTGAGCTCCCATTGTCTGCCTATCTCCTGCCAACCTAGCAGTTTGAAAGCATGTGAAAAGCAAGTAGATAAATAGATATCACCTTCAGTGGGAAGGTAACAGCGTCTGTGTGCTTCAGCATAAAGTTATCCTGGCCATATGTCCTCATAAGTATCTTCGACAATGCTGGTTCTTTGGCTAGGAAACAGAAATGAGCACCGCCCCCTAAACTGACAGGGGAAACCTTTAGCAGACACATAGGTCAATTTTGTTTTACCTTTTAAATTTGGACTTTATTTCTTAGTTGGCATATTTCTTCCCCTATATCATTTTAACAATGCTTAAATTGTGATATTTTCAAACCATGTATTTTTCAAGTTGGTCTCCAGCTTTTAGTGTATTTATGTAAGGTGTAAAATCCTCTTCTAATTTGCTACCTTCCATTTCTATTGTACTATTCCAATGGTTTGAATAGGGTTATCTCAGTGATTTCCTTGCATTTTAGATCAGGTTTATTATTCCATGCCTTCAAATCCCCAAAATGCTGCCATGTGATTAATGTAAAGGGGAAATTCATCCAGAAAAGGAACCATCAGATCCCCATCAGATCCTTAATGGGACATGATATATACATTGCCTTATACAGTGTCTGATGATGTTAATAAATATTTACAGCAAGTGTTCTTTTATAATGAATAAAACTGGCTAACAAATACATAGAGTCATTTCAAATTTAGAAAACTGGCTATGAAGATTTGTTCTATAAAGTAATGCCTTTTAATCAAATTTGTTAGTTGGAAAAGATACCACCAGAATCCTTCCCATTTTTCAAGTGGATAAGTCCACAAAATGGAAGAGTAACTTCTATATACTAACAAGTGTAACTCTTCAAGTAGTCAATGGATGTAAAAAAAAGGTCAATGATTCAACTAAGGTAGCAATTTATAAGATAACCTAGTCAGAGATCTGATTGCATTTTTTCTTCTGTATTGTCAGCTTATTCAATATTGGTTTAAATATTGTAAAAGATCAATCTGGTTCAAAAACTCAAAGATGTGGCTTAACCAAGAGAAAGGAATGCTTTTGAACTGGAAAAGTCTTTATGAATTCTGCCATCATGAGAACTGGTATTTATGCTGCAAACAGAGCAAAATGTCTTCAGTAGTACATTCTCTCTAACTCCATAATTAGTGCTCATACTGACTAAATATGTTAAACCAATTTTTCTGCCTAATACATATCAAAGTCAAAAAAATAAAGTAACCAAATTTCTGAAATAATGAGAGGAAGATGACTCAACTGTAATTGATTTTCACCCAAATTATAAAATAACTTCCCAAAATTAGATAATCCTATTTTGGCTTTGTGGGTTTTTCTCATCCAATACAAGTGAAATTATATCTTGTTAACATGATACTGTTCAGTTGGGTCTCTCATCTGTCTTCTACTAACAATGGTTCTGTGAATTTGGAACAATATTTGGAAGAGGTCTTGAAGATCATATAGATACATTTTAAGTGAATTATTTTAAAGAGGTGTTAACTCTTCACTCTTCACAAAGTACCTTCGCTAAGCTACATAAGTGCACAAGGTTTTGGCTTAGATGATTGTTCAATTGTTTTATGATAATTTTTTGTAATCCTTTTGTGATACCAATCTATTTTCTTTTTCTTACTTGTAGTGCTATTCAAAGACCAACATAAAGAAATGACAGTTTCAAAGTTTATGGAGTAATATATTTCTGTGTATTCAGTGGCATCCAATAAATGAACATAATTTTTCATGCCAGTATTACCTGTCAAGTTTCATCAGGCAGATTCATATAAAGAGTTAATTATATATATGTGTGTGTGTGTGTATCTATATATTTGTTATCATACAGACGCGGATCCAATGTGTCACTCACCTTAGATATGAGCAGCTTAGGATGTGCTGAACCTTTAATAGCTGTGACAACCCCAAGGGAAAAAGTAGCAATGGAGTATCTACAGTCAGCTAGCAGAATCTTGACCAAAAAGCAATTAAAAGATGTAGATGCAAGTTCTCATTTACTTCAAACAGAATTCATGGTAAGTCTATAATCACTGTTTTGTTGTTTTAAAAATTTGCTGTAATTTTTTGTGATTTCCAGAATGATGCTTTTCTGGCTATACCATCAAATCCCCTGTTCTAGCAGCAAAACAGTTCAGGCTATATAGCAGTGGCACACTTATAAACTGGACATATCCCACTAGTGTTCTAAAATTGCATTATCTCACTACATATAAAAATGCAAAATATTTAAGCATTTGAAACAAAGATTTCCTGGCGTCATTTCATAGTTTCACTAAATCACAATGAAAGTAAATAGCTGCTGAATCCAATTCCTTGTTATAAAACAGGATTTTCTATGTAGACCTTCAGTTCTCTGTAGGTCTACATAGCATTTCTTGATCTCCTGATGTATCAAGCAAAGATAACAGAAATCCAGAAAGATGGCTTAAAAGCAAATTCTTTGGGATCACTCATATGGATGAAGTTAGGCAAGCACTCACTGGTTTATCTGATTTGCAGGGAAATATCCAAAAAATGAAGGTCAAATATAAGTCATACTGTGATTCAAGGCTTCCCAAAGGATGTTGATTAGGGTGGTACTTTTATTCTGAGACTCTTATAGAGACAGTTCTGAATCTGAACAAAATGGCCAATAACCACCATATGCTTGTATGCGGTTTTATATTTATTTATATTATTTAATATGTTTAACTTTGCAGGATACCTAGAGGTTTTTTATTTGATAACCTATAAATCAAAATTAATAAATAAGTTATCCCATATCCTTACTGCTCTTTAACTTAAAATCCCTAACTTACAAATTATTTTTTTAAAAACTAACAATGCTGCAACTTTGTGATAAACTTCCCCACAAGCTGCAATTAATAACTTATTTATATTGATACTAAGAATCTGTGTTTGCTTTTTTTTTTCTTTTTAGGAAATTCCCATGAATTTTGTCAATCCTAAAGAAATAGACATCCCTAGTCATGGAACTAAAAATCGTTATAAGACCATTCTTCCAAGTAAGCTGATTTAAAGTGATACTTTTATCAGTTAGTAGTTAATCCTTCCTTTTCCTATTATCAGTCCAGTGTTTATGTTCAGCTTTTAAATTATTAATTTGTCGGTGCTCTTGAATTAGAGAAACCTGGGATGATTGAAAAGTGGTGTGTGAAATGATTTTTTTTTCTTTGTCAATCTACTGATACGCACTGTTGTTGTTCTTACAACTTCAGTTGATGAATGGCATTTGACTTAACTCACAACTTGTATAGATGTGCCGACCTGCATGGAAAACTAAATACTACCATAAACTTTAATGACTAAATAATCTGACACCCCCTCATACTTTTAGTGGTCAAAATCATTGCATAAATCACCACAACTTCTTAAAACAATCCTTATAGTTTTATGGCATTTCCTTTAACTGCTTTAGGTTTTCATTTCCATTTCCATCTATATTGTCTTTACAGATCCTGTAAGCAGGGTATATTTGAAACCAAGGAACCCAGGGGATGCTTTGAGCACCTACATAAATGCTAACTACATCAGAGTAAGTACACTGATGTGCAGTATGCTGACTTGCCAACATATATTTCATCTTCATGCTGCCCATTCAGTACTTGACTTATCAGAATTTGTCTTAGTACTCAGCTTCCATTGCCCTTTAAGTAAAATACTAATGACAGTAGACTATATGTATTACATAAAAATGAACAATCATTCCATAAAATATTATTCCAAAATGTATCGACTTTTTAATGTGTTAATTCTCTTCTAGTTTCTTTTCATCCCATTATAATCACAAATTTTAATATGATTCTTCCATCTGTGTTTAAATTAGGGTTATGGTGGTAAGGAGAAGACTTTCATTGCAACTCAGGGCCCTATGATTAATACCGTGAATGATTTCTGGCTGATGGTATGGCAAGAGGACAGTCCTGTCATTGTTATGATCACAAAACTGAAGGAAAAAAATGAGGTAAGACTTGTCAGCTTAATCAATCATGGTGACTTTTTTTTTGGAACAAAACATCCAATACTACTATCAAATAAGACTCTATTTTGGTGATATCCCTCTATTAAAACAACTTAACTAATTTATTCTGGATAACATTATTAAAGTTATCAATGTACAATAGATGCAAAAACATTTTTTTAAAAATATAATAATTCTCTAATTTGAAATGATAACATAAGAAATAATCTTACTCTGAATCATGTTATGAAAATCCCATTCAATAATTACTCAATTTACAAAAACAATCCAGACATTTAGAACCATGAAATCTGGCCATCTAATACAATATCCGTAGCTGTGACAGATAGCATGTCCCAGCATTACACAGAGTTCTCCAGTGCTTTCTGGAGATGTCAAGCATAGACTCTGATTAAATCTGCATTTAAATGTGAAAGTTATGAAGCCATACAGATACTGTATGCCTTAGAAGTTTGCTGCATTCTTTCATTGACATGATCTATCTTTCAGAAATTAGCAGAGTCCCCTCTTCCAAATAATAGTTTCATTTGTCTATTGAAACAAATATTGGGTTCTGATCAGGAAAAGAGTTTAGAGATTATCTATATAAGAAGCATCCTATCACATGTGTATCTTAAAACAAAAGAATGAATCCTAAAGAAATATGAAATATTATACTATAAGTATAATATATAAGCCTTATCAGGACTGATCAAAATCCTTCTAAAACCTATTCTACTTTGATATAGTACACAGAATAAATATTTTTCCCAAAGGAAAAGCAATTAAAAAACAACTTCTAACACTGTTGAAAAGATTGACTTAAAAGAAACACAAAGTAATTGTCAACATATCAGGAAGCCTTGTGTTTACCTGAATTGCTCCCACTCATTACATTACTGTTTCTCTGCATTGTCCTGGACTGACGGTGGCAATTTCCTCATAATAAAAAACACCAAGATCTCTTAAAGAATTCCCAGGCTACATGGACAACATTTATGTTTATATGAGCTTCTCATCTTTGATCAGACAGTACTGGGTGAAAAATTAAGAATGGTTTGTATGGTAAAAGAGTTTTCTTCTGTTACACTATTTGCTTTGGGAAATAGAACAGTTATCCAATAAAGAGGGCAGTAAATACTTAGAAGAAGTGAGGCCTAATCCAAACACTATGAAAACACAGATAAATATAGACATGGAATGGTCATGCTATTTTAGCTAACGTCTTGTGAGTCCACTGAAATACCCAAAACAAGTGTTTATCAAATTACAAGAGGTTTTTATATCGCAGCATCATTATGGAGAAACTTTTTATACATTTTTTCCTTAATCATTTTTTCAGGGAAAACAATGACATTTGATTAGAACATGTCCTTCTTTCAAAGCATTTGGGGGTGAATATTTCTTCTGCAGTCATACATAGCAAAGGGCAAAAATTAACAACTTGTGGAAAATGACCAGTTTTTCTTACTCTTTCCAGTGTAGACCCAGTATAAATTGATTCATCTCCCCAAAAAAATCAAGAAGATATGTTCATGTGACCTATCCAGCTTTAATCAATCTGAAGATGCCTCGAGGTTTCCATATGTTAGGATGGGGATGAAAAATATATGTCATTGATTATTCTCTTAACCATCAGCATCCTGTTTCCCCTTTCGCCCTATTCTTCCAGCCACCAATTGCAACAATCAATTTTGTTAGGTATCCAGGACAACAACAGGAATCAGTATGTCATATTCTGATCCAAGCAAAAACTAATAAAATTTCGTGGTGAGGAAAGGTTCTAATAGCAACCAGTTCAAAGAAAATGTTATAGCATGGTAGATGCATTTGAAGTGTGCCCCTGATCTATTTATTATTCATTAATTTATTCATTGCATTATATGTATTGAATCTGGATCTAAGACTGTTATAAAGCAATGTGCTCTATCCCGCCAATATTTCCTTGTATTGTCTTCATTGGATTATTGTGGGTTTTTTAATATAGATTTAATTTCAGCGAGCCAGCCAGACTCATGTATTTAAGACAGTAGCTATATAAACTGAAATAATAAGTAAATAAATACATTTTTGTTTTCCCTCTGACTAAGCTATTATTTTTCTCTCTAAATTATCTCAAGTTTTAATACATTTTTTTCAAGCCTTACAGTTTCCCCAAATCTTCTGCTCTTTCTCCCTCATTCATGGATGTTGCCATTTTGGTGTCAGTGCTTTTTAAAGCAGAGAATTGCTGTAATGTTACTGTCTGATAAAAATATCAGAGGTAAGAAACACTAGGAGGAAAAGCATAAGTAAAAATAAGAGCTATTTCCTATAGGCCAGATGAATGCAGGAAATAACTACAATAATCTATAGCCTGTCAACTCTGTTACCTGAAGTAGTAAAAATGATTTTTGTATTAGTAGCCATAATAACTTTATTTGCCATGAATTTATTTAATCCCTTGTTAAAACCATGACGTCAAATAAGAGAAGATAAAAAGAAAATACTTACAAGCAATAAATTAGCAGAATATTAGGTGAAGATAATACAAAGAAATCAGAGACAGAGAAACTGAAATGACAGATAAAAACTTAACAGCTTTTATTCCAAATGTCCCTCTGAGACAGACAGATAAAACATAGGCATAATATATTTCTTATTCTGATCTGAGTTGGAATAAAATCATAAGTCCAAAAGAAACTTCTGTATTCTACAACATGACTAAAAACCATAAATAGAAACGAGCTCAAACCACAAGTCCACATCTCGTCTTGGGAAGAACTGAATACTCGCAATGAAGCTAAACTTCTGGAATATTGTTCTCTCTATGTCTCCATGGTAGCAATCCAAATTATCAACAGTAGAAGACCAATGTCTTGAGAATAACAACTTTCTTGTTGTGATCTGAGAGTTTTGCATTGCGTTACAACAGGCTAGAGCAAGGTTCCATTTACTGATAACTTGTTTCCAACTAAATCTCAGTTTTCTTAGCCAGTTTTGTTCAATGAAGTTTGGATCTTTTCCATTTTTTCAAGACTTGAGTTTCTCTGCCAAACTTTACAAGAACAAATAATCTATCCTGACACATTCTGCCCAATATACATCTGCTGTTTTTCCTCTAACTTTTACTAATGGTAAATAGTAATGGTGTGGTGCACAGTCACGTCTGACTCTTTGCGACCCCATGAAATGCAGCATGCCAGGCCTTCCTGTCCACTGCCTCCCGGAGTCTGCCCAAGCCCATGCCAATCACACTGACTATGCTATCTAGCCATCTCATCCTCTGATGTCCCTTCAATCTTTCCCAGCAACACAGTCTTTTCTAATGAGTCCTCTTTTCACATTATGTGGTCAAAGTACTTCAGCTTCAGCTTTAATATCTGTCCCTTCAATGAGCAATCAGGGTTGATTTCCTGTAGGATTGACTGGTTTGATCTCCTTGTAGTTCAAGGGACTCTCAATAGTCTTCTCCAGCACCATAATTCAAAGGCATCAATTATTCGATGCTCAGCCTTCCTTATGGTCCAACTCTCATTACATTACTACTGGGAAAACCATAGCCTTGGCTGCACAGACCTTTGTTGGCAAGGTGATCTCTTTGCTGTTGGAGTGGTATCATCTGCGTATCTGAAGTTGTCTATATTTCTCCCGGCAATCCTTTACTATTAATTGTTACTTCACTGAAGCCCTGCAGATAGATCATTTATGTGTGCCAGAGATGGCTCTCGATGGGTTACTAAATTATCATTCCCAACAACTTCAGTCAATATGGCTTATTGTGAGAACTTCTCGGAGGTGGTTATAATATTTGGAAGGTACAGCTTCCCACACTACAATTATTTTGTAGGATTCAAGTTACATTAATTTTACTCTTTCTGTTCCATTTCATGGCTTCTTTTTTGTTTTTGTTTTTCTCTTTTTGTCTAGCCTTATAGAGTAGTACTACAATATAATTCTAGTAGTTAGTGTCTGCATTGTTTAATTAGATATTGAGTGTTGCTGGATAATTATAATTACAAACTTTGAAGTGTAGCACAGATACATTATAGCACTGTGTTCATACTAACGAGGGCTTAATGAAAAGTTTAAACAATATTTTAAGAAACAGCTATAAACCAACAATGAAACATACATTAAAAATTACATTTTTATAATTAGCATTTCAGCCTGCCAGTTGTAGCAACCCAAAATAGAATCAGAAGAAAACGAAATTCAGTGAAAAGAAAAAAAAATACAAATCAGCTTGTTTTAACATTAAGTATTTTTATTCCTTGTGCCTAACTAGCAGTTTCAGTGTTGACAGTTTTATGAAGATGGGTTACATTTTTCTTTTGCATAGAACTTTGAGGAGAACATCAATATAAAAATAAAATTAATAATTGTTA
>JANHZU010003128.1:54408-70807 GCA_032468055.1 Acrochordus granulatus | reverse complement strand
ACTCCGGGAGGCAGTGCAAGACAGGGGGGCCTAGCGTAATGTAGTCCATGGGGTCGCGAAGAGTCGGACACGACTGCGCGACTGAACAACAAAGATTACACATTGGAAATACTCCCCTCTGTATCTTGCCATTGTATATTTTTCTTTCTATAATGAGGCAGGAAGTGTATTTGAAAGAAAATATTACAGCCGCTTCTAAGTCATACCTTTGCAACTAAAATATTTCAGAAAGCATTCCAATAAGTTTGTTAAGGGATTTGATTAAATCAGTTCCAACCAAAGCAGCACTTCGCAGTTTTCTGTAACAGGACAAAACATTCATAAGGCTATGATTGTCTTGTCTCCTTTATATTGTAGTCACTCCAGACCAATATCCTCTTTCTTCTTCCCCAGAATATGGCTCTTCCTTTTACTGTGCAACCTCCCTGAAAGAAGTGCTAAGGCATAATCCCATTCTTATATATTATAAAGATCATTCTTGCTCTTCTATGATTTCGTTTTTGTGCCATCCTTTATTTGTATCAATTGAAGAAGGAAGGCAGGAACAAAATTCTCTTGATTTAACATTTAAATTTAGTTTATAATTAAAACGTTAATTTAATTTCATTGTAAATATTTATATATGCACAAGCAAAAAGAAATGAATATTATAGGTAAGACATAGCCTTTTTAATTTTTTAGGCCTGGATAATTTAGCTTTTTTCCTGCCTTCCTTCTTCCCAAATATTTCATTCCTGCTGATCTACCTTCTTCATTCTTTAATATGTGGTTGAGCTCAGTTTAGATCTTGAATAACAGCTATTCACACTTTCATTTTATGTATTAAAAATATTCAGGCAATTGATGTGCATTTGAATTATAGCTTTTGCTAATTTGATTTTTGTCTTGTTTTGTTTTTGTTTGTTGGAAACTCATAGATCCTTTGCCCCCTGCTAGATTTGAAATTAAGAAAGACAAAATTACAACCACCAATTTACAGGTTTGGTGGAGCCCATCCTTAGGGAAAGTGGATTGGTATGAGCTACAATTACTCAATGGCACCAAAAAAATAGAGGACATACAAGTTCCTGGAGGCATTTCTAAAAGTGAACAGATATTTGCCAATCTCATCCCTGGCAGCAAATATACCATCACTATCAGAGCAGTTGCTGGAAATAAAAAAAGTTCATCAGTTGACATCAGTGGGTCTACTGGTAAGATTGCTGTGATAACACTATATTCAGCAATATTATTTCATTCATGCTTATAATTTCTCTTCCCCTAAAGGAAAGGGAAAACTTTATTAACAAATAAAAATTCCTTAGGCAAAATAGTTTGAAATTGTTCATGAATAGCCATAGACATTTGTGGGGATCCATAGGATGACAAATGGCATAACATGCAAACTGACATCATTTTGCAAATACTGTATGGTGACATATACACTTGTGTCAAATGTCAGGATACAACCATATAATTATGACATGTACATGTTGATGTCCCTCTGGTTTGCGGAGGACATTGCAGACAATGAAATTGTCTGGCATTTAGCAAAAAGTTTAGCATTTAGTCATCTAAAAAGGAACAGAAAAGTATGGTTTTTTCACATTATTTATAGCAATAAATATATTTATTGTACATTCAGATGCTATATCCTATAACTTATATAGCATCTGAATATACAATATATTTATAATATACAGTATATACATATATAGAAGAAAATATCTGTAGCTCAGGTTGAACTGTGAGGTCCATAGTGCTCTCTGAGCTTGGTTATTTTTTTGCAGTCACTTCATTACCAATCTACTGTAGATAGCATCATCAGTGCTAGAAGGGAGTAGAGTTTCCTCTCTTTTTCTGTATTAGTGACTTGCCTGTCAGTGTTGGTAGAAGTGTTCTTGGTGGTTCCTTGATTAGGTTGATTTTCATTTCCTGACTAGTATGAAAGCAAACATCCAAATGGGAGAATAACATCTGGAAAATCATAATTAATATCCAAAAATATAATTTGATTAGAACAAAAGTAAGATTTAACTATGGAAGTTAAGCATCTTTCTTGTTGCATACATTTTACATTTTAGAGTGGATGTCTCTTCAAAATATAAATAAATGTTTCACTGAAATCTATTTTCCTTTATTTTATAAAACATACATTTTAAGGAGATGCATATTTCTAAGACTGTTCAAATATTTGCAATATTTTTTGCATAACCCTCTTCCTCTTTTTCTTTCAACAGTTCCTTCACCAATCGAAAATATCATGGTCTTGAGTAAGATGCAGTCTTTCCACGTTTCTTGGTTGCCAGGGGCTGGCCATGTGGATCAATACAGGCTAGTTTTGCTGGAGAAAGATACTGTAATTCAACAGCTGAATTTAGAAAAAGATGTTTTGTCATACAATTTTTCAGGATTAACACCAGGATGTCTATATAATTTGACAATTATTTCCAAGGCTCAGGTGATGGAGAACTATAATGTAAGACTAGTAAGAACTGGTAAGATTTTACAAATCTTTTCCTGAATAAGATAAATAATTAAAAAGTAAAATAAAACCACATTTTTACAGATAAACCATAGATTTATTCAAATAAATGTCCTTACAGTTAACTGCATTAGATGTATTACATCATAAGAAGTACCTATGATTTTATTGGTAAAATGTATAGGGATTTAAGTCTTGAATTATTTCTGAATAAGAAAACTTCATTCCAATTTAGAATATGTTATGCCTCCATTAAAGGCTATCTCATCCAATGCAGTAAATAGATACAATATAGTCAGCAGTTACCAATTTTTATGTATAAAAATATATAACCAAGCACATCCTGTCATTTTCATCAATGTTCCCTTTTCTGGTTTAGAAATTTATGAATGCTGAAAAAAGCAGGAGCAGTTAAACGTTAAACACTTGTATTTGACTCAAAATTCAATTCTATATTCAATATAACATACAGTGTTTACAATATTCAAAACTGATAAGGCCATATTAATAATCTGACTGGAACATGTGAGATATTTTATGGATTGTTAAATGGTTCAGAATACTTTGATCAAAATATATGTCTGATTTTTTCTCAGTACTGACTTTTATACCAAATAGAACACTCCACAGTATTATAACATGATTTCAATGCCAGAAAAGGGCTGTGAAGGAAGTGGATTATTATGAATATTTTTCAGAAGCTAAAACCTTCTGCCAGACTGAGAATCACTACAATTGGTGTAAAGCTAATGTAGCCTATAGACTGTAATTTCTATTAACAGAAATAATAATATAACTGTTTCCAGATTAAATATTTTTAATGCATAACTGTAAGGATGTGCAATGGATTTAGGAACGGATCAATCCAAAGAAATCCATAACATTTCATTCTCACTGTGATTATGCCAGATTTCCACTCTTGGCATTCTGGGATAGTTCAGTGGGTTCAAGAAATAAATCTTTCAGTTTGGAAGGAGGAACTGTAGTTATTCCAGGAAATCACTGAACCAGCCCAGAATAATATGTTGAGGAATGAGTTTTTCATATTTTTATAACTCTGGTGCAAGCATTTGGTCTACTGTACCTGACAGCTAATTTTTTAAACTCTTTTTTAATAGCCCCAGCCAAAGTCTTAGATATGATGGTAGCTAATGATAATAATTTGGATACACTGAAAGTGTCATGGAAGAAGCCTTCAGGGAATCTTGATTTCTACAATGTCACCTTATTTCATCATGGATCTTTTAAGGAAAGTAAAACTTTGCAAGCACAAGCCACAGAGACTTATTTTGACAAGCTAATTTCTGGAAGTCTATATGAAGTAAATGTCAATGCAATAAGTGGTGAATTGTTCAGCAAAGTGACAGCCCATGGAAGGACAGGTACATTTCTAGTTTTTCTAAACACCTTCTAATCAGAAATATTTTGATCTTTCGTACTGATTGTTCTCTATGCAGTAAATATTGTAGTTTGGATTTAGATTACAGTAGTCCTATTGATTTCAAAAGGAAGCAATTAGTAAATCTTTAACTAAATGCATGTAAAAGACTATGCAGCATTCCAGAAATATGTTCATTTGCCATCAAAACTGTTGTTTGTCTTCTTACAGTCTTACCTTTACAGTAATTTGTTCACTTTTCAATGTAAACAACATAATATTCTAACTGGAACACAGCACAGATAAAGGATAAGACTGTCTATGGAACAAATGCTTACTATAAATCTTTTGCCCAGCCATTCTCTCTCCACTAAGTTCAAATGGAAAAACAAAATATATCTAGCAGGAAGAATTTGTACTATAGATAGGAAAAGGGTTGTGGTGATTGCTACTTCTCAGGTGGTGCAACACATTGGCAATCACTTCTCAGGTGGTGACTGTCAATAGTCAGTGTGTTGCAAATCTTGCATTATATGGACATGGGATTTTAAAACACAAATTGGGACTTTTCAGAAGCATTTAGGTTTTCAGCATTAGGAAGTTACTGAATTAATGAATGCTAATAGAATAACAACCTAAGGAAGAATTATTTATTCCGTGATAATCCAATTCCTTTTTTTTTCCTGATAATATTTTACTGTCTTTGTTTCAGTTCCCCAAAAAGTTTCGGAGTTGAAAGTAGACAGTATGGGTTGGTTGAGATGTTTGAAAGTAAGTTGGCTTCCCCCTATGGGAGATTGGGATAAATATTATATTTTACTGTTTGACCGTTCTACATTATTGTTGAATACTACGTTGGAGAAAGATAAAAGAGAATACATCATCAAGGATTTAGGGCTCATTCCAGGAAGACAGTATGAAGTCGTTGTTACTGTAGAAAGTGGAGACTTGCAGAATAAAGCTCACTGCAAAGGCAGAACAGGTGAGAAAACTGTTTGTGTTAGTTTTTTTTTTCCCTGTTATAGCCAGCAGAAACTTTGGAAACTTAAAACGAGATTGTCAGAGGTGAGATCACGGAATACAAATCCAGATTTGAAATACAGGACTGTGAAGGGCATAAAAAGGATTTGAGACCTGCCACTTTAAGTCAATTAAAGGAAGGCAGTTGACTCTGAAATAAGCAACTGCAGTGGGTAGAAAGTTAAGAACTCCACTTTAACAGAAAGGAAGGGAGTAGTCTGGAAAACAAAAGATAGGAGGGTGTATAAGAAGACCAGGGTCAGAAACCCTGCCTTATCTTATACCTCTTGTTGATTGTTTTTCCTGCTACACCCTCTCTTTGGACTTTATACATTTTTTGACTCTTTGACGTTGTATTTTCATAAAGTGCAGATTATTGTAGGCGACAGAAATGTACTATTCCTAGACAAAATAAAATGTTTTGGTGGAAGCAGACATATTTGTGATCATACCTTTTATTGCTTTTGTTTAAGTCTAGGCACATGGGAACTTAATTTAGAAGTTTGATTGCTAGTAGATATTGGCCCTATTTTCACCATACATCTGAATCAGTCACCACTATAGATGGATCTCCTTACCAATGGTTCTAGTTACACAACCTCACTAAATGTGTCAAAAAACATAGGAGTAGTTCTTGCAGCAGGAATATTAGAAGATTCCATGATACAGTAACTCAGGGTATCTGTGGGTGGTTCATTAAGAGGAGTTCCATAACAGGAGGGAGAACTGTATTTCCAGACGAGCAAGGTCAGTGTTGGCCTTGCAAGGTAAACGAGAAGATATGACAACCAGATGACTAATTCTACTTTATTGCAAAGCTACATTGACAGAATCTTGCAAGTCTGAAAATAGAATCCTTTCTCCTGTCTCCTTTACAGTGCAAGAAACTAGGGAGGATTTCTTGTGAGACTCCTGCCCCACCCACTATCATAGAGGCTATGCTGTCTCTTATCTGACCGTCTCTTGACAGTGTCTCTTCACCCAGTCTCCCAGTCTTTTCCACATGCTATTATATCATGAGATCTAAACCCTTCTCAATGTGTATTATTCCCTTTCTATGCGTACAGAAAAGTACATGGTTTTGATCATGCAGTCTCTCCTGGCATCTTGATTGTTTTTTAATTGCCCCTTTAGATGCCCCCTATTACAGGGCCTTGGCCATCTATGGCTTGGCTACTGCAACTAATCAATGTTTAGAAGATAGGCTGCTAAGTCATGAATTCTGGCTATTTTTCTTTTCTTTTTTGTTTTGGTGTCCAAAATAGATCTCTTGGTTAGGTATCTCCACAGCATTAATTAAGATAGATTAGATAGAGTTGGTGTAATCTTACTCATGACTGAGTCTTTTCAGGGTGAAATTTACTTCCCCCTCCCCAGGATTAGTTGAATGGCATAATTGGCGTTTCTACAATTTCCTAATTACTTCCCCATCAACTTAGCTTTTTAGCTTTTTTGAAGTGGAATAAGGCCACTGTGGTTTCATGAATGAATATTTCATTTTATTCAATAGTCTCATCAGAATAAAGGCAACTCCCACAAGCCTTCTTCTCGGTTTGAAGCCTCTCATTAAATGTTGAATCCTAAATAATATAAATCAGTGCCAGATGGACAGTAACTGTACTCAGCACTTAAATCATACTTCTAACACCAGCTAGGTAACTAATAGACACAAACAGAGAAAGAAAAACTATTTAAAATTACACATTGGTTTGAAAAACTAGCATTACATACTGTGAAGCCAAACTCACTTAGGAAAGTAATGCTTTTTACTTATAAGTAATATCGTAGCCAACACACATAAAGTTTTTTTTTCAACCCATAGGTCTATAGCCAAGGATTTCACCTTTAAAATGTTTCTTCACAATCTTTGTCAAAGCAACATCACCAACTCCTTTTCAAAATGCAACTCCACATAAAATCTCAATATTGTGAGGGTATTTTTTTCTCTTTTTCCCACAGCTCCACAGCCAGTTCTTCAGCTTCGTGTGAAGCATGCTAATGAGACTTCCCTAACAATCATGTGGGTGACCTCTCAGTCTGACTGGGATCACTATGTGGTTTCACTGGGACACCGATCACTCACAGTCGTTAACAGGGCCCTGGCTAAGGAAGCCAAAGAGTTCACTTATACTGACCTGTCTCCTGGACGAAAGTATACTGCTAATGTCACCACCATAAGTGGGGATTTGAGTAATTGGACTTCAGTTGTGGGACATACAGGTACCATTCTATTGGTATATATTAGTCCTGGCTTTTCTTGAAAATCAACTACTTTGAATTTTTTTTTTAGTCATTACTCCTGAAACATCATGTCTTCTATGAAAATAAATATTATGTCTACTCAGAATATAAAAAATATGAAGACCTCTGCTAGATTTGATCCAAAGCCATGTATAGGCACATGGACTACAATTGGGACCGGCAACTTGGTCATTCAGCAAAAATGGTCATTAAGTGAAACTGAGACTGTGCTTTATGTTATATGCAAAGTCTATGCACATAAGGCTATGCAAAGCACTTTCTAGGCTATGCAAAGCACTTTCAATTTTGCTTACCAGCCCAGTGCTTCCGATGCTGGAGATAAATGCCTAGCTATCATGAAAAATAGCCCCTGATAAATTTATGCTTTATGAATTTGTCTAAGCTCATTTTAAAGCAATTCAGCTGGCAGCTGTTGCTTTATCTTATGATAGTGGATCAAATCTATCTTGTCAGTTTATTCACTTTTTTGCCTCTAAAAGCATACTCAAAGAGGAATTACTTAGGACCAATCATTTTGTTTTCATTTTTTCTGCACATTTTCTAGCTATCCTATAGTTAATTTTTGTATCTAGCATTCCAATAATTGCAATATCTGGGATCCATATAATAGCTTTACAATACTGGTGGTTGATTTTGCACATGGGATGTGCTTTTTTCATAGCATTTGGCTGATATGTTGATGTTTTCATTGAATTGTCACAAATGAAATATCTCTGCCTTAGTCAACCTTTGCCAGTAAGACAGAAATATATAAAGAGATTTTGCCCAGTGCACATCATGGTGTGCTTGTTTACACTGAACTCTACTTGCCATGTCATTACATATTCCCCCATTTTGGAAAGCTCCTTTTGTGAATGTTCACCACCATCTTTAACAGTTTGGTTTTGTGAGCAAATACAGTCAGCTCACTCCTCATCCCTGACTTCACATCCTTAAATCATTAAAAAAAACCTTTATTCCTTTTTTGGGAACCCCTTTATATATATATTCCACTGTATGAATTGTTTACATATTCTTACATCTGCTTCTTTGATAATTTCTGCCCATAAGCAGATCTGTCCTCTTGCCCTGTGGCCTTTATTTAAGAGTTCTTCAGGAAGAACTTCACTGAAAGGCTTTTGAAACTGCAAATAAACTATATGCATTGGATCATGCTACCCATGTGATTTTTAGAAATGTTTACAGGATACATAGCATCAAGATCCCTTTTAGATGATATTTTCATTGGTATATATGTAGGCTCCTGTAAGGAATAAAATGTTATAACCAATGCCCTTTTAAATAAAACAGTATTAATGAACTAGAGAAATTTATCTATATGTGAAATGTCCCACCCTCCAATACTAAAACTGATTCTAAGGGCTTTTATTCCCAAGAGATCAACATTTTTTCAAATTTCAGAAATGTTCAAACCATTAGAATATATGACACTGTATTTTACCTTTTGATTGTTACTAAGTCTTCTAAGGGCTTCTAAGACCCTTTTCATGAATTTAACTGACATTGATTGTTTAAATTTATGTAAGGTAAATATATTTTTCATTAACCATAATGCTAATCTTACAGTTCCAGCACAAGTGATGAGCTTAAATGTAGCAAACCAAGGAACAACCAACAGTCTATTCACCAACTGGATAAGTCCAAAAGGAGATGTAGATTCATACCAAGTATTGGTCATTCATGAAAATGTTGTCATAAAAAATGAAACTGTTCTCAGTAATACTGATAAGTACCATTTTCAGTCTTTAAAACCTGGAGGATTATATTCAGTAGTTGTTACCACTCTTAGTGGAGGAATATCTTCCAGACAAGTAATTGCTGAAGGAAGAACAGGTAGGTAGATGAATACATTCATTCATGGGTATATATCTTAAAATGGTTGTATCAGATACTTTCTTCAGAAAGAAAACAAAATCATCAATATTTTAAAATGGTGATCACATGGCTTCTGGTTAACTTGTCTGAGTAGAAGGTGGTTGGGGGGACTTTGGTCGAAGACTAGCAAGTCAAATGTGTGGAAAAGCAAATAAAAAAACCTCTGGAAAAAAGACAATGGCAAATCAATTTGTATTGCTGTATAGTTGTATCCACAAAATCACCAGGAATAAAATTCAGCTGGAATTTTAGTTCTTGGGGACTAAAATACCCAGTGGTGGTTGTGGAGATAATGATGATGATAATTGAAAATGTCTTCTTCTTAAAAAATTAGGGGTTTTGTTTTGTTTTTAGTATTGTTCATAACACTAAAGTATTTGGGCAAATCTGTGTCATAAAAACATTCCTTGATTCTAGAATGTCATCTCCATCTCCAAACTGATGCCCAGTCTTCATGCTGACTGGGGTATAGGAAATAGCCAACAAGTTAGATGACATTTGGTTGAATAACATTGCTTGAGAGGCCATGGGTGGCTTTGCCAGGCTAAGGGATCTGAAGCAGTACTTCAAATGGAGCATACCAGGAAGTAAGGAAAAGAAAACTTTATTTTCTTGAAAGGTACAATAAAAATGTGAATGTAATTACAAATCAAGAGCCAGTCTAATGTAGTAGTTAAGGTACTGGGCTAGAAACTGGTAGGCCATGAGTTCTAGTCCCACCTTAGGAATCAAGTCATCTGGGTGACATTCAGCCAGTCATGTCTCAGCCCTAGGAAGCAGGAATGGGAAATTTCTTTTGAAATCTTGCAGAAAACACTGCAAGGGCTAGAAGTCAACACTGATTTGAAGGCAGCCTTCACCCCCACCCCCCAAAACCAAGTTATTTTTTCAGATTTTCTGAAAATTAATTTGGCCATGCAAATTGAAACTGTTTCAATTTCTGAATTTCTGGAAAAAAACTTCTGAAAAGTTTCTGAAATTGTTTAGTATTTCCATATGGAAATAATGATAAACTTGTTCATTTAGTTTTGTTCACATTTTGCAGTCTTCATGGATTTTGGAGTCTTCAGCTTGTATAAAAAGCTCCCATCATGCATACACTCTATCCTTGTGAGATAAAAGCTGATTTGATTTTTTAAAATGGAGGTCTCAAAAGACCACAGAATGAACATTCACTGACTTTCGACTCCTAAAGAAATTGGGCAATAGTCTGGTGAATTTCTAAAATGATGTAGAATGTCTGAATTAAACTTTCTATTACAGAATGGAATGTATATATTTGAAAAGCCTTAATTAGTAAAGGCTTCTGCATTTTGAGGATATATCCATTTATGATAGTGTCCAGGTAATTATGAAAGAAACTTGAAACAACTAGCGTCAAAAGAGTTAAATTTTGTTCCCAGATAAAAATGTTCATAATTTTTTCCAGTAGAGGGCAGGCAACCTCAAAATTTGTAAATGATGTACTGTAAGTATGTATCAATGCTTAATCTGCAAGAGCATTTTGTCAAGATAATGTATCCTGTTGCAGCACTTTTAAAATGACCACTAGCTGGTCATTTTGCTTTTTCATAGAGGAACAAGCCCCCTTCCAACTGTAAATATGTGTGCATTTACCTGCCAAGGGAGACAAGTTCAGAAGTCTTTTGATACATGTTTTTTCCTAACCTGTTTTAAGTGCTAAGCTCCATATACCTTCCTCTTAACTGTAAGAATTCAATAGACTACTACTGTATTAGCAATATAAGTACAAAGTAACTTTTTTCCTCTGTTTGTCCAAACATTGTGTCTGGGTTTGTAGGAGAGAGTATTGTGAATGCCATAGGCATTCATCAAGGCTACATCAAATAAATTTTAGCCCTTTTGTAATTTATCTGAACTAATTTCCTCCAGTCAGCAGTGTCATATGAATAGGGAGAATGGAGGGCTAACCCTTCATTTCCACTGTGCAACAAGATTTAGAACAGGACACCTCATTTCTCTTTCTGTCTGAGTTTATTTTTCCTTCCTTTGTGGCACACAGCAGACTAGTAGGGCAGGTGGAATAAGCACCCTTGATTTCTGTCTATGGTAACAGCGATCCCAATCAGCCCATTGCATTTTTAATTTTTTTTTCTCCCTTACATTAGGGAGAAAATCTTTGTGATGGCTATCAAAGATGGCTGTTTCCCATTTGGCTATGGGGAAAAGGAAGTAGAGTGAAAGGCCACCACTTTTGTTTCCATTCAGTGTTTGCTTCAGCCTCATCCTGCAATTGCTGTTATCACTGCCCCCAACAGATTATCTCTGAGGGAATATGAGCCTCAATAGAAAAAAGATAATCCTGGCTTAGTCTTGTAGATGAGAATGAAAGAGTCTCTAATCAGTCTCTAGAAATGCCGCGTAGGTAGTCCTTGACCTACAATCACAGCTGGGACCAGAATTTCCATTGCTAAGCAAGACAGTTGTTAAGTGAATTGCATCTGATTGTACAACCTTTTCTTTGCCATGAAAGATGGCTATAAATTTGCCATGTTGGCAAATTACTACAACTGTTAATTTACTCATGAAGTCATTAAAGCAAATCTGGCTTTCCCCACGGACTTTGCTTGTCAGAAACTGGCTGGGAAGGTTGCAAATGGTGATCCTGTGACTCTGGGATGCTGCAACCATTATAAATAGATGCTGATTACCAAGTGCCCAGATTTTCATCCCACTTCTGTGGGGATGCTCTGATGCTGGAAAGTCTGAGGACTTGTGTAAGTCACTCTTTTCAGTGCCATTGTGTCACTCCATTCAGTGCAATTTCAAATGGTCGCTAAACACTCATTTCATAAGTGAAAGACTATCTGTAGTAGTCTTCTAGAGCAAAATAACAAAGAATCTGATGGAAACTTAAACGCTAACAATTAGCAATGTACAACCTTTTGTGGATCAGAATTCCATTTCAGGACTGGTGTCTATAAAAGCTTGTGCATTAATACATTTTTGTCATTTTTAAGGTGTTACAAAATTCTCTGTTGTTATAAATATGGTCCTTATCAGGAGAGTTTCTCTGAACACCTGGTAAACTGTATACTTTCTATTGCTTTGATGTGCAGTTCCTTCCAGCGTAAGCAGTGTGACTGTGAACAATTCAGGGCGGAGTGATTATTTGAGGGTTTCCTGGCTACCAGCTGCTGGAGATGTTGACAGCTACGTGGTGACTCTCTCTCATGGAGGTCAGACAGTTCATATCCTTACCGTTGCAAAATCCACCACCGAGTGTTCCTTCAACACTCTCACACCAGGTCGCCTTTATGATGTGACAATAACAACAAAGACTGGACAATATGAAAACCAGTCCTTCAGTCAAGAGAGAACAGGTAACAATACAAGAAGGAAGAATCTGAATGTATTCAACTATATACAGATCTACCATAGCTCTAATATAAAAATGTGTAGATATGTAAAATACACACACACACACACTGTGTTTCTCCTGAGCTGTAGGCTATATCATGTGAACAAAGGAACAAGGAACAAGCTTAAGTGCATGGTAAAATACAAGTTGGAATTGTCTGTTTGCTAAATAGTTGCATTAAAGGAAAGTTTTGTGAACAAAAACAGTTAAAACACAATTAGGACTTAAGAATAAATAATATGCACTTTCATTCAGAATAATATATTGTATACTAAAATAGTTAAAAACAAAAGCATTGCTTTTGAATGTTCACTGTTATTATACCGTATACACTTCAGATTACATTTAGTACTTTTCTCATAACAGAATATAAAACCAGTAAGTTGCACTATAAAACAAAACAAGGATTTGCTATAAGTGGCACTATTAGTTTGTAACAGAACAAATGCAAAAAGAACCAAAAAATACAACCACTTATTACCTCATTTAGATCAGTGTGATATTGAGAAATAAATATCTTTAACTATATATTATTACATGTTATCCTCAGAGACTAGATTCTAATCAACAGTTTACAGAAATAGGTTCTAACCCTTAGTCAATAACATAATGATTTAAGAACTCTTCAGCATTTAAAGTGAACTGCAAAACTGACTATATATTTACTGGCTGACTAGTAGTGAATGTGGGGAGGTCAGACGCAGGCGGCCAACTGACAGTGAGTGCCATAGGCAGACGCTGAGGTTGTGAATAGTCTGGCCAGCTGACTGGCAGTCAATATGGGGAAAACAGAGTTTAGCCAGCATGAAAACCGCCGCTCTAAATATAGAGAGGCAGCAGTTAACCACCTGGTAGACATCATGGAGCACTGGTGATTCATAGACCATAATTTGAAAAGACTGTTTTGCTAGCTGCAGGAATGGTTATATTAAGCATACAAATATACTTGGGAATTATAAAGACTAAAGGAAATTGAAATGCAGCAACTGCTGGCTGCAATAACCATTCGTACTACAGCCCTGTGAAATAATCCACTCACACAGAGGAGAACAAAGTAAGATGATAGAAGTAGAATTTTTGCTATTCCTGCATATCCAAACAAATCATTTTGTAATAAAATGATTGCAAGACTCATTTGTAATGTTAGTGATTCAGTAATTACTGGTATAGAACCAGATGCACATCAGATACTGCCTACACAACACTCTGAGAATATATCTGTCTGGATATGTTTTACCGTAGACAACTATTGCTAGGTCAGGATGATTATATTTTTCTTAGATTTGTTCCATTCCAATTCTCTTCTCAGATTACTTTAAATATGTATTGACATTTACTGTATCAGGCATCAGGGCACACTGAAGTATGTTTTATCTTTTCAGTCCCTTCAAATGTCCAGGGACTTACAGTGAGCAATTCTGCAAGAAGTGACTATTTAAAAATATCCTGGCTACACGCCACTGGAGACTATGACAATTATGAAGTGATCATCAAGCACAACAATGATTTCATTCAAACGAAAGCTGTCCCCAAAGATGTGAATGAATGTGTATTCACAAACCTGATTCCAGGAAGACTTTATAGTGTAACAGTTTGCACAAGGAGTGGAAAATATGAAACTAGTGAAAGGGTCAGTGGAAGGACAGGTAAGTGAATGTTCAAAGGTGGTTCAAAATAAGTTATAGTTTAAAATTAAAAATCTAATGTAAATGTTACATATCTGAATTGAGGATTTTATTAATTAAATTTTTATTAAATCCTGCTTTTCTATGTAAAGAAATAACAACACAGTGTCTCTCTTATAATTTATGGCCAGGAACTAATAAAGCAGGTTCTGGAATCAAGGTGATGCCACTTTGGAATTTATCATCATTCAGTACACCCACAGGGTTGTACTTGGGCTCATCTGTTTGACCTCTCAATATCTTCACTTCCACAAAGAACAATGTATAACTTTAACAACTAAAGAGAATAGCTGTTAATTTTCAGTCTTCTGAAGAAACACTATTTTGTCCAGCAAGTGACATTCTTCATTTCAAGAATGTTCTGGCTCAGGCTTTCTCAAGCTGATATATCTATCTATTCTGGGATGTGTCTCAGCATTTAGAGGTGGCACCCAGTTTGGATTTCTGGATACTTGTAGAAATCTTACAAGCTATGTTCAGTGAAAAATATGCCCAAGTTAATCATAAGATATGTGCGTGCATGCATGCATATATATGCATATATAAGATATTTATGTGTGATAAATATCTTCTGCAAATAAAGAGGTAATTTCCTCTCCCATCATACAGCATTTCCTGTAAAAGATATCCCTATACATTCTTAAGAAACAACTTGAATCATAGCATGCTATCAACTGAACAGTGTTTAACCCTAATTCCCCCCAAAACGAATATATAGAACCTTTAACGTTAAAAGGATAGGTTAAACTTTTGACTCTAAATAAGGGATCTTAGGTTATATCTTTACATATGTGGATGCCATGTCAAAAAGCACTTGTGTTATAAATGACATATTAGCTGGTTTGAATTATGCCTTTAGGTTAAATAAATATTTCTATTAAAGTACAAAACAAGTAATTAAAAATCACACTCATTCCAAAATATACTTATATATACACTCATTCAAAAATATACATTCAAAATGATTGAAATCATTTCTAAATGTATCCATTCGCCCAGTCATCATAGGCAGTGAGAACTCATGGGCATAAGTGAACAGGTTGGTGAAGAAAGGACTATGGGCCCTCTTCTGCACTAAGCACATATACATCAAATGGGCTAAAGAAATGGAATTCTCTCCTTCCTTCCCCTTTCAGTTCAGAGTTTTCAGTCTTTCAGTTCAGTAAAAAGATGCTTAATTATCAAGAAATAAGCTAATTACAGTTTTTTTATAACTTTTTGATGGCTAGTAGTATCTGTGGTCTTATTTACAAAGCTGACTGAAATGAGTAAACTAGTAAACTCAAGGCTGTGTGCTGTGTCTGTGTCTCTTACTTGATAATATCCTTTCTCTCATTCTTCAGTCCCAGAATCAGTAAAAGGGTTGACTCTTAGCGACAGAAGCACTGAAGCTCTATATATTACTTGGTCCAAAGCTGATGGAGATGTTGATCAATATGAGATCCAACTTCTCTTCAATGATATGAAAGTTTTTCCACCTAATCACCTTGAAAATAGTGTTGAATCATTCAAGTTTACATCCCTCACTCCAGGACGCCTTTACAAAATTGTTGTCATGACAATAAGTGGTGAAGCACAGCGTTCTACTTTCATAGAAGGATTGACAGGTTAGGAAAAAAATGTATCAAAAGACTTCTGAACTTGTCTCTGTTGGCAGGTAAATGCACATAAGCTGAGATTTTCACAAATTTGGGAAAATGCAGTGTGATCCAGAAAATCTCAGGAAGGGAATTGTATTTTTATTATTGCGCCTATAAATATGGATCTTCTTGCACCATATAGGTAAAATAGGAGATACAGTATGACTTAATATTCAGAAAGAGCATGCAAGGAGGGTCTGTGATATGTCCATGAACTTGGATGGCTTTACTGCTTGGGGAATTATAGCAGGAGAGAAAAATGTTGCCATCTTCTATATGTGGGAGGCATTTGGCTGGACTACCTGAGGAAAAAAATGCTAGGCTGAGAAGGCCTCAACCTGGTCCACCGTGGTATTCTTTTCTTATGGATGCTGGTCTTCTAATTTGGAGCCAATTATTTTCATCCCTAGTGTAACATTTAATATGTATTTATTCCCTTTCTAGAACTAAACCTACATTGTGGAGAGCTGGAAGCAAGTAGCTGATAGGGGAAGGATTAGCAGCCTTCACTCACGTGCCCGTTTTTCATATTAAATTCTCCTCTTGTTAATGTGACTGGGCAAACATCCTTTAAAGATTTAGGTCTGCTATCACATAATTTAGCCTTTTGGGCAGCAAAATCAAACTCTTGACTATGATCTTGCTTGGCTTGTGTTTTCTTGGGATTTTTGTTCCTATTTTCCTCCTCTTCTT
>JANHZU010003127.1:139976-154204 GCA_032468055.1 Acrochordus granulatus | reverse complement strand
TTTCTGATTAAATTTTTTGCTCGTCCTGCGGGTTTCTCGCCTTGTGAGTTACTCGTCTTGTAAGGCACCACTGTATTCTTGTTGGAAAATGCGGTCCAAAGTTACAGCCATTGCAGGACCCCAACAGTCATAGGACTGCAGTCTGGGTGCTTGGCAATCCGTTCATATTTACAACTGGGTACCAAGCGCCCCATGATCATGTGATCACCATTTGCAATCTTCCCTGCCAACTTCCCCAGAAAATCAATGGGGAAACTGGCAGGGAATGTCGCAAGCCATCATCAGCTGCTAAGAGACTCCCTCTGGTTTCTAGGGGCTGGCTGAAAAGAGTCCATGCCAAAATCCAAGCAGGATTTTAGCCCAAGAGTATTTGCAGCATGATCATTTGCAGCCAGCCCTCAGAAACCAGAGAGAGTCCTCTTATTTCTGGGGGCTGGCTGAAAAAGGTCCCTCCTGAATTCCAAGCAGGATTTGACATGAAGTATTTGCAAAATAGAGTGTTTGCAACCAGCCTTCAGAGACAAGGACTCCCTCTCGTTTCTGGTATTTGGGGGCTGACTGTAGCCCTGTGCTGCAAACACTCTGCTTGGATTTTGGGATGGATGCAGCACGAAAAGTTCTCTTGTCTCTGGAAAGTGGACGCAACCTCCCCATGCTGCCAACCTTCCATGCCAAATCCTGCTTGGATTTCAGGATGGACATTTTTCAGTTAGCTTCTTTGAAAACAAAAGGGCTGCCTGTCAGAGGTTTTCAACCCCATGCAGGGCTGAATCCTTCTGGCAGGCAACTCTTTCACTCCATCTGCTTAATGACCCAGGTGATCATTTAATGACTGCAACTGGGAATGCCAGAATTGCAGTCATTGAGTGAAGCAAATATGATATCAACATTCATTCAACATCCTAAGATTCCAGTCTCATTTGTGGTCATAAGTCAAGGCCTACCTCCAAGGAGTGTTATTAATTTTTTATTTGTTTTTGCAAACATGACCCAGTCCAGAGCTTGAGGTTTATGGGTAGATTTGGCAACAGAGACAAACTTAGCTCGTTTACCTCGTTACCCTGGAGCATGTTTAGCTTTGCAATGCAAAGTTGTTACTCTTGTTACAGTGCAGCTAGTTCAGAGAAACTCAAGGCAGCCTTGAAAGTGGCTAACTTGAAACTTGCTGCTTTGCAGACTCCAGATGACAGAGGCAGCTTTGGCTCTGTCAGAACAGAAGGTGTGCAATCTGGGAGAACTTTTGAGCGCAGCAAAGCAGGAGGAAACAAGATTGGTGGAGAACCACACCAAGGAGTTTCAACAACACAAGAAGGTAGACTGGGATGATCTGAGGAGTCAGAGAGTGTATATAGTCGAGCAAGAAATATGAAACAAAAGTCTTTGCTTGAAACAAGCCCAGTGTTAGTGGGAGAAGGGTATCAAGCTGCTCAGAGGTTTGGATCAAACAAGGAGGGGCATTGGAAAGGGAAGAAGAGCTGACTGATGGGCCTCTGTTTTTGTAGGATTCTTCTGATCGTGAGGCAAAGCTTCTGTGGGAACTTTCAACAGCCAATGAGAAAAATATCCAGCTCAAGAATGAGGTAAAATTTTTTTGAATAATGTTAAGGTAGTGTTTTTTAACCTTGACAAAATTGAAAATGTGTGGACTTCAACTCCCAGAATTCCCTAGCCACCATGGAATTGAAATCAACATATCTTCCAAATTGCTAATGTTGAGAAACGCTGTGTTAAGTGTTATTTAACGAAGATTCTCTCAACCTACCTTTTGGCTCCTGGATGCAACCTTGCCTTGTATCACTATAGCAGCTTTGGATAACTGCTTCAGCGAGTTATGGATTGTGGGTTTGAAGCCATAAATGTTTGCATCTGATCACCACAAGGTTGCTAAAAGGAAGCAGAGCCTGATTCCTTCTTTTCTAGCTGTACTTCTGCAGTTCCCTTCCCAACACAAATCATGGAAACTGCAACTGACTGATTGCTTATGTTTCCTACAATCAATCCACTGGAAGAGTTTGCCCAGGTAGCCTACTAATTAGGCTGACAGGATCTGTTCCATAGACATTAATCAGTTGTTATGTGGGTCAACCAGGAAGCCCTGCAGACAGAAGCCTGCCAAGGATCTCTTATCGCTTGTGAGCTACAGGTTGCCTGTTTGTGCTTGAGAACCTTCCTGGCAATGTGTTGTACAGAGATGGGGGATTTCTCTCTCTCTGCTATTAGGTGAATGAGCTGGAAAGAAGGTGCAAAATTCAGCAAGAACAACTGTTTCAAGTGAAAGAGGAGCTGACCCACACAACTGCAGAAATGAAACTGAGAACTACACAGGTTGAAGGTGAGCATAACTTGCAAGCCTCAGCAGCTAAGTGAAAGAAAGGCCGGGGAGTCCTTCAAAAAGGGAAGAAAGATAAAAGGAGTTGGGGCCTCATTTGTTTTTTCCTCAGAGCGTTTGGAGAATGAAAAGAAGCAATTCAAGAAGGCCTTGGGTGATGCAGAATCCCTTCGTCTCAAAGAAGTGAGGAGGCTGTGGGAATGTTAGCATTCCTCCAGGGACAGAGGGAATGGCTGAAGTAGAGCTGACTTAAACATGCTGTCTGATCTGAAAGGTCTACCCATTCCTTTGCATCTTGTTTGTAAAATAGGATGCAATTATGATTTGCTTGCAAGAGTTTTTTTAAGTTTTTTTATTAAAATGTATTATAATATAAAATACAAAAAGAAAGAAAGATCAAGAAAAAGGGGAAAGATGAAGAAGGAAAGGAGTGCAAGATAAAAAGAAAAAAGCAGTGACTTCCGACTTTTTTCATTGTAGTAGAATACAAAATACTGTTGCAACCTCAACCTTCTGCTTTAGATTTCTAGTAGATACATGCCATTTCTAGAACAACAGAGTTAATCTAATCATCAAAAACCTAAAAATCAGAGAGTCATTTTTTTCTGTTTCAAACATGAAGTCCAGAGGCAGTTTCCAGGTGGAAACAAAACTGGATAATTAATTAATCTTTAATTAAAACAATCACTTTTGCCATCTCCATCACTAAGAGTCTTGAGCTATTCCTTCCTGGCCCATATGAATGAAAGAAGACCTTTGGGATTGTCCTGTTTAAGACTTGCTTAGGATGCCAGGAACTTGTTTCCCCATTGCAAATTCCCCAATTCCACAGAAGTAAATGCTCTTTCACTCTTGCCTCACATCTATAGTCCAAGGGACTGAGGCCAGGGGGGACAATTAAGTTTCCCTTTGATGGAGTTGTTTTTTAGTTCAGGGATCTGGGAATCAGATTATCCTAAATAGCTCTGAGTTCATTTTAGATTAGGATCATCCCATCCAGAGTCCTTATCCTTCAAATTTCAGGGCTCAGTTTTTTCATTATATTGTCAGTCCTATTCTGTGGGATCATATTACAGTTTTATGTCTAGATTTCTTGCTAAGGAGTCAGAAAATGTACCCCAGACTCTCTTGGAATTAATAATTATGTTTGCTTCAATATTCCTCATGCGTCTCCCATTTATTGAAGAGAAAAGCTGTTAACAATCAAGTTGTGTTTATGTGCTGCTAAAGATCCTCTGAACAATGATGTTTGGACATACAGGTAGATCACATAACTCAGCATATGGAGACAAGTGAACATGCCCTGCAGGAGCGCATCCAAAAGTTGGAGGCCATCCGCATTGGGCTTGAAGAGGTAAGTGGAATGGCTTCCCAATATTATTGACTTTTTCTTGAAAAGTCAAGAAAGGCAAGTCTTGTCTTTACTTGTCTTAGATCTTCTCCAGGAAAATGCATCCAAATTCAGAGCCCTGAAAGTCTCTTGATTTGCTTTTGTGATCAGAAATTGTAACACACTGTTCTTCTGCTTTCTCACTAGGAACTGAACCAGATGAAAGCTGCTGCCCTTATTGAGCGAGGCAAAGTTGAGGAAGAAGTTATCAGAGCCAAAAACCAAACCAGGCTGGAAGAGGTAAGGTTATCAGGACAGCTCAAAGCTTCCTGCAACATTGCTACTTTATATTATTTTATCAATTAGATATTTTTATTTATTTATGAAATGTATATGCCGCTGAATTCAAAATGACTTTCAGCAGCTTACAATAAAACACATAATAAAAACAATTAAAAACAGTTAAAAATCTTTCAAACCAACCAGACTGAGAGGGGAGCGAGAAAATATACATGGGGGGGAGGTGAATATTAAACCACCAACCACCTCCAAGATGATGTGTCCCCATCAAAGCCCCATGCCAAGCTGGCAGAGCCAGGTCTTAAGACTCTTCCATAAGGTTATAAGGGTGGGCACAGACCTCACCTCTGGGGAAAGATGTTCCACAGGGCAGGAGCCACAGCCAAAAAGACTCTTCTTGATCCCGTCAGCCAAAATTACTTGGCTGACGAGATCCAGAGGAGGTCTCTTCCTTTGTATCTGGTGGGGCAAGACATCCCCATTGGGGTGAGATGGTTCCTCAGACATCCTGTAATTTGTTTCCCATTACACTGTGGGAGAAGGAAGGGCTGAGCCATGGGGAGGTGGTGTGAAATGGGAAATTAGTCTAGGGCCACTATGTATTTTTAAGTGTAATAAGCCCAACCCCTCCTGAGGGCCATTGAACCTTATCTAAGAGTTGCAGGTGTTCAACAGCCAGTTGGGCAAATTGTTATGCAGGACCAATTGTGTTAGTTAAAACTTCACCATCTGGGCCTGATCCTTTGTGCCTGACATACACATTGTGATTCTCTACTCATGCCAGTAATACATCATAAAGTAAAATCAAATAACAAGGGAGAGGAGAGGACTGCCTGAGGCTGCTATTTTCTTATGATTCGCATGCTGAGATGGTCAATAGTTTACATGCTTGTCCATTTGGAGAGAATTTAACTTTAAGCAGTCACGTGTTTCAAGCTAAATTTTTCACTCTTGTTTGACCCAGAACCTGTGATTTTCTCTTTGCTTGTTCCATCTCACAACAGGGTTATTATTAAGTAAGACAGAATAAGAGGAACAATCTATGTTTTAAGTCTTCCTTATAAAGACTGCAAATAGCAAGAAACATCTTAAAGGGAACCATCCATCGTTTCCTCATTTCTGCAGTTTTCTCAATCTTAGCAACTTTAAGTTGTGTGGACTTTGAGAATTCCTCAGTCAGCAAATTCACACATCTTAAAGTTGACAACGTTCAGAAATACTGGTCTTTGCTGTTTAAGATCAATCTTATTCTGTAGGAGTTACAGCAGACCTTGTATTTATGCAGTGTTTGTCTACTCTGGCAACTTTAAGATGTGTAGACATCAGCTCCCAGGATTCCACAACCACCAGGGAGTTGACATCCACATATCTTAAAATTGCCCAGGTTGAGAAACATTGGTGATAGTCTCAGTACAACTGTGGGGGCACCAGATTGGGGACAGTTGATAATGCTTTCTAATTCATAGTGCTTTTTCTAACACATTGCATATTCAGGCAAACAGCAGAATAAAACTCATACTGGAAATAAAATCAGATGTTATGAATAATTGTGTCATGTGTCCAATTCTCACACACAACTAATGAGTTGTAAAAAGATGGTACCCTTTTTTGTTGACAATCAATAGCAGCAGCGCCTGGAGCACATGGAGGAGAAGTTGCGGCTGATGATGCAATCTCGTGATGATGCTCAGAATTACTGCTTGCAGCAGAAGCAAGCAGTGGCAGAAGCACATGCTAAGGAGGGACAGCTCAGTCTGCAGGTGGAAGGACTCAAGAGGCGACTTGAAGAGCTTCAGCAGGTGAGTTGAAAAAGTCCTACAGGAAGAAGCCTGAGATCTGTATTCAACTGTAGGCTATAATTTCTTGTGTGCATACCTGGGAATACAGGTAGTCCTCAACTTATGACTAGTTCAAAGATCCAATGGACTTACCAGGAGAGTACTTAGGACCCAGATTTGAAGTTCTGATGAGTTTCCCCTCCATGGTTATGTGATCACATTTTGGGTGTTTGGGAGCCAGGCCACATTTATGGCCGCTTTTAGCTTCCAGTGGTCATGTGATCACATTTTATGACAGTTTTACTGAAAACTGGCATTTATTGCTGGTATCCAGCAAAACTGCATCCATAGAAAACTATTGGTTTGCTTAATAACTGTGGTGTTCCCTTAACAACTGCAGTGATTTACTTTTGACCATCACAAAAAAGGGTCATAAATCAGATGATCACATAACTGACCTGTTTCATGAGCTAACAATTGTGATGGGCAGTCTCCATTATGGTATAACTCAAGGACTACTTGTAGGTTCTTCTGAGTAGACACAGAGCAAATTTTTAAAAAAGTCAAAGTTCAAATGCCCATCGTGCTACAGATTCCATACTACTGAGCATGGGATGGTAAAATGCTTTTTTAAAATATATGGATCAAGAACAAATAAATTGTCTGATTAACCATACTCTTCTTCTGAGTAGTGTCTTCTCCTACCTCCAAGAAAGTTCTCCTGCATAATCCTGAGACCTAGCAATTTTCTTTTAAATAAATATAGTGCATAGCACACCAAATGAGTGTGTTTTAGTCTGGGCTCATTGTATAGGATAACTACAGTTCCACTTTACTTTACATGATACCTGGCAGCTGTGGATTGTAAACAGTGATTTATGGCTTTAGTTGTACTGTGAAGCCAATAATTTGTGACAATTGCACAACCATAGCAGAAACAAATCTGGCTTAGTATAACGTGATACACACACATACACTCCAGCTTTTGTATGTTTTATTCTGTTCCTAGAAGCACTGTGTCTGAGCCAAGAGCTTCTCCGAGTTCTGGTATTCAGATCCAAAGTGGAAAAGCTGCCAGATGGTGGGTGCACTTCCTGTGCCTGTTGGCAAAACCTTAAAGAAGATCATCTTTCCTGTTTCAGTCTCAAATACCTGCATATCCCTAGTAGTTTCTACATAATGTTATCATAAAAAGTTAAACGGTTCCTTTAAACTGAGCCTGATTCCTGGTGGGGACTTGACCCATCCATATAATTTTCTTGGCAATATTGCAGAATGGCTTCCCATAAAGGAAGTATGAGACACAGGGCAAATATAGCCCTGCTGCGATGATGGTAAAGGTGTGTTCCATGTGGTCAGTATGGTGACGTTATCTGTGGTTCCACATATTTGAAGCACAAACCACTAACTACTTTGCTCCCATGTGTTGTGGATGACAGGAGCTGAGCAATAAGGAACAAGAGAAAGTTTCTGAAGTCAATAAAGTGCGCGTAGAGCTGCAGGAGCAGATTGGTCACCTGGAGGCCGAAAGAACAGCACAAGAAGGCCTGCGAGAGAAAATTGCAGCCCTTGAGCGCCAGCTGAAAGGTAAGTAGAAGAGAACTTCTACCTCACCAAAGTAACTGCAGCAATTTATGGGATGTGCTATAATGTTGCTTCAAGGAGGGGCTGCACTAAAAATCAATATCTTACATAACTAAAGCGTAAGTAATGCCCCAAACCCAGAGTAAACAAATGGGAGGGCAGGGACCCAGGAGGCAAATGGTCGGTCTTGATAGTGGGCTACCTCTTTTTTTTCTCCAGTGAGAAATTGTATCTACCTCTCATTTCCACCACATATGTTTTGTTGCCCTCCTGTCAGCTTGTTAATATATTCTTGCCTTTCCTATATCTCTTGATGTGCCCTTTGTGTAGAGAGTAGCCCAACCATATGGTTCCCAAGCAGCTTGTTTCCCCCTAGGATGATAACTGCCTTATCCCATTTATCATCCCAATATGCCTGGAAGAAGGAAGAATCTACCACACAACACCCCATACTTAACAATTGTAAAAGACAGTTTTATTTGGAGTAGCTTACATCAATGACAATACATTTAATATTATTAAACAACAGCATCTGTCCTATCCATTGGAAAGGACTCAAAAGGTGAATAAAAATACCAAATCCAGACTGAACATCTGGCTGCCCAACCATAATGATAATAATTCCCACAGGCCATCTTCACTTGTAGCACATGATTAAGGCTGCAATCCTAGATGGGACTGTTTGGCTTATCTGATCCACAGATGTTTGTGTCTCATCTTCATCTCCCTATCTGGAGCGTCCCATCTTCCCTCCTTACACTTTCCAAAAGCCAATTCAGTTCTACGGCTGGAGATAGTTTCCCATTTGCTGATTTACTGGGGAATAATTGAGAAAATACTCATGTAGGCTTTCACAGCCAGTAACTGCTGGACAGTGTGGGTCTTCAGGATTCAGTGGCCATCGTCCGAACAACAGATTTCCTAATGTCTTACCAGCAACTGTGGCTAGCATCTTCAGCAACAAGGTGGGCAGACCATAGACAGCTGAGCAAGGATTGGCTGGGTTCCTCTCTTTATAGCCACTGGCCAGACCATCTCACTCCTGAAGGTGCCAGTCATAGTTATTGGCAAAACATCTGAAAATCTGTTGTCTAAACTGCAGTCACTAAGCCCAACACTGCCCAATAATGCTGTAAATTCTTTTTTGTTGCCAAGGTATCTTAGGGAGGAATCACCAGTTAATATATCCCAGTTCGATTACTCTTTCATTCTAGATTTAGACAATGACATTATCTTGGAGTATCTACCTAGATGTTTCCATCACCAAGAAATTATGTAATATTATTTCTTGTTCTTTTCTCTTGAGGCCTTGTAAAATATATTCTGCCTTAAGAGGATTTCATTATCCTGAGTCAAAAAAGCCTAAGTGCATTGATGGTTTGTTCTTTTTCTAGTGTTGTCCAGTAACCACCGGGAGGCACTATTGGACAAAGAGGGTGAAATCTCTAGCCTGCTTGAGAAATTACGGGTTCGAGAAGCTGAAATCTCCAGGATAAAGGAGGAGGAAGCTCAGCGGGCCAGTTTTCTTCAAAATGCCATCCTGACTTATGTGCAAGGTTCCCCACTTGGTTCTCTCAGCCCCAAGAAGTGAAACTGAGTTCAGAAGTTCATATGTCCCCTCTTCAAGGAAGGGAATCACAGGAGAATCATGGTGGCCAGGCCAGGCTTTCTTATGATGCTTGAAGATCCAAGAAACTGCATGGCCTGTTACCTGGAGCTAAGTGTGAAGTGTCACTGAAGGAATCGGGGCTGCTTTACAAACCATCTTAACTTCTGTGTCAAAATCTTGTTCAACCATGGCAGCATAAAGAAAGATAAAGCCATCTATTCCAGTTTCTAACCCACAGGCAATATATATTCACATAAATTCTCCCTCACTGATTTTGGCCTCAAATTTAGATCCAGAATACACATCACTTCTGCGATATGTTTATTGTTGGAAAAAGTATGCTTTGATGTGACTCACTCAATTGCATCAATAATAATAAGGAAAGTAACAGTTAGTGAAATCAGCCAAATCATGTAGACATTTCCAGTTTTTCTACTCTATAAGAATTACAGCATTCCAAATAATCTCAAAAAGATTAACATTAGGTCTAGAGTCATTTGGGGTTATCCTGATCCAAAAAGATGTAGAATTTATTTTCCATGCCTGAGAAAATCACTGATACTCTAATTATCCCAGGATCTCTTTTATAGTAAGCCTTAGCTATTAGTACCTGATTTCTCTGGATTTAAACTTGAAACAGATGGAGTGTCCTAATAGGGTGGGGTTTGATTTATTCATGAAACCTTTTCGCTGATGACAACATTTAAAATGTGAGACAGAGGCTAGAATTACTTCCAAATCATTCTGATTTTGCTGTTGTCTTGAGAACAAGATGACAAATATGGTATAAAAATATTTTTTTTAGTTTTAGAACTGGTATGAAAATGAAATGTTTGTATTTTGGCCCTTGTTGTAGGGTTTGCTTGCATCTTACATATTTAATTACATATTAATATATCTATTTATATTGCATTGATGGTATATTAAAATGAGTGAATAGGTTTTAAAGTGGTACAGTTCAGTGTAAGGATTTTTCAAATTAGAGCAAAACTTCTAAATTTCACACATTAATGTGATTGCAGCTAGCAGTGACTGATCAGGAAATAAATCTTGTGATGGAGAGCTTAAATAAAATGGTGATTTAATGTTGAATAAAGAATTCTGTATTAGAAATTATTTTAAAAAGAATTGAGAATAAAATTGTTAACATAAAAACTTATACTGCCTAAACTACTGCATTAAGTTCTGCTTACCTCATCTCAAAAATGATAACATGGATTTAGAAAAGATTCAGTAAAGGACAAGTTAATTTATTAGAAGATTATTGTAAAACCTCTGTAGCTTTTTAGTTTACTACAAAATAAGGTAAAAAGAAACAGGGTAGAAAAATAAAAGTTCTTGTACACTAAAGAAAATACATCTAGCAAATATCGAAGAAAAGCTTCTCCAACAGTATTCAAACTCAAGGTCATCTGTTGAAACTAAATGCAGGAAGATTCAAGAGCTGTAAAAAGAAGTACTGTACTTATTTACACAATACAGAGTTAATATTGGCTGTATTAGTTTTGGTGATTTCCATCAGTTTAGATGGTTTTAAAAGGAGCTAGCAATTGAGAAGAACAATGTCAATGGCTAAAGGTTTAAAGCAGTTCCAAAACTCAGCATTGCGATGATGGCAGTTCCTGGATGTGGAAAAAGGCTGTCACCTTCACAGTGAGTTTGTCTGCTTCCCAGGGGTTTCAGTTGGCCACTCTGATCCACAAAAGGATGATGTGATCCAGAGGCTGCTCTAATATTCTTCATTTATTCTCTCCTGCTTTTGTTATACACCTTCACATCTTTTTTTCTATTTAAGACATTGATGTGGAAACATCTATTTTCCATAGTTTAATTTGGTACAAGAATATTTGTCTTCAGTGCGTCTGTTGAACTCAGAGGTCATATGTTATGCATGGCCATGAAGGAATGGAGTCTGTCTGGTTTCGGATTAGTTTGTGAATCCAGCCAATTCTGGGTTTAATCAAATTGTGACTAATAACATTTAGCATATGTCTTCCCAATCTGAGGGACTCCTTGGATGTTGAGGACTGCTTGCAGGTGGCTGTTACAAATTAGGAGGAGGGATAATTCAATCCTTTACCCAAGGATTTCCTAGAAAAAGCTCATTACAATAGGCTTATCATCAGTCAAGCTGAACTTCCCAGCATACCCTGGTCTGTCCAGATTCTTAGTCCTTCTACCAAGGACTTATTTTTGGCCCAGCTTAGGCAAACAGAAAAGAAGGGTGTTTGGATCTTCCTGCTCAAAGCTCAAAAATACAAGATCTACCAAATTTGTGTCCGTTGGGAAAGACAAAGAGTTAGCCATACAGTCCTGTAATTGTTTAGGGAAGATTTTAATGAGAATCTCTTCCAAAATCAGTGAAACTACATTTGGAGCTACAGAAGAGGTTTTGTGGCAGCTTTTTGGAAGAAAAGAAATAATTCAATAATAAATTACATATAAACACTGTAAGCAATACAGTGGGAGTCACAGGTGCGAGATGGGCACTGAATAAATTTAATAAAGCCAGATTTCCTATATGCTGAATTCCAAATAAACATCAATATAGTCAACTTAGTCATTGGTTGTTGAATATGATTTGGTAGTTGTGCATTGAGGAACGATGCACGAGGAACCCAGTCCTATTTCAAGTGGCTACCATTTTTCCATCTTTCATGCAGAAAACAAGAATGGTGGAATGAGATGGGGAGTTTCAAAGCAACAGCCCAAGATAAGGTTTCTCTGGAGTTTAGGGATTCTGGGTCAGGATTGTGCTTCCCTTTCAAACCGTTGCCACTTGTTTCTGTAGGAAAGTTTAGTGCTCTTTATTCATGTTTTTTTAACACAATCGGTGCCCTGCAATCCACCCATTGGCATTAACACCATTTGACAGAGTATAAAATAAATGTTTCTTATTAGGTTTGTCTTACAGTATGTCAGGCTAAAAGGAAAGGGCAGCAAAACATTTTTCTCATTATTGTATATTTCTACTTTGACAATCAAGTCTGATCTCCTTTAGAGTTTTACTGAATTTGTGGCTGGGGAACTTGATTTTTCAGCCATGACACTAGTGTTCTTCTTTCACCTTTCGAAAGAAGACTGTTGGATTTAATGGGACCCATTCACTAAAAATTTGTATAATGGGCGATTTGTGGATGCTGCACCCTCATCCCCAAACACCAGATGACTGACATTTGATCTCAAAAGTTTTGGGTAAAGGCAATACATCTTTCCATAGTTTCCAAATAGAAGAATTAAATATTTAAACCACCAAATGATTCTCCCCCTCTTTTTTTAGTTTAAGCATCCACACCCCACCCACAATTAGAAAGGGATAGATTGCATCACCACCATGTATGTTTTGGTTTTTATTGTAGCCCATGGCTGCTATATAGAATGGCAGTCGGTTGAGAACTGTAGTGATCTGAGAACCACAGCTAAAACAAATTGTTTGCACTATGAGCAGATGTAAATCCTGTTGCTGTGTGACAGAAAATAGAGAAAAGCCATTAAAAGAAATAAAACACATTCCTAAACAAAACTTCCAAACTACTTGGGCAGAGAATTCAAAAAACAAAACATATATACTTTTTAATGGGAGAATCTTTTAACTAATTAGATAATCTTACTTGCTTACTATAAATTTATTTTCATTTTATAGGAATGAAATTAAACTCGATTGTGGAACTCCTTTTCAGTACAGAGAAGAAGCATAATGAATTTTTTGCATGTTTCTAATCTTTTTAAAGGTTTAATACTTGTGAATTTGTTCAGGGTTAAACTGCAAAAACACACACATCCAGAAATCTATTAAAACCCAACAGTTGCTATAAAGGCATCTGTTCTAGTTACATTTTATGTGGTTACTTTGTTATTTATGTAGTCTTCATGAATGTTATCAACACAAGTCAGCAGAAGTGCAAGCTTGTAGGAAAAAAGAGATATATTGTCAATATGCTTATAGTCGGTTGCATTAATTAGAAAATACTGTATGTTCCACTTATGCTTCATTCACACAATGCATTAATTATGTTGTTAAGCCTAGCATAGTATCAGGATCATGCATAAAATTTGACCAAGAAATTGTGCTTAAGGAGGACCACCATAATCAGAAATAATCATCATGATTTACTATAAGTTTATTCACTTAGACTACAACCTGTAATGTTATCTACAGGGATATTTTTGGAAAAATACAGGGAATGTTTTGGAAAAAGGTTTTGTTTTTGATTTTTACTAATTAAAGAAAAATAATATACAAAGCTATAAGGAAAAAAATATTTGTGTAGCATATTTCATTGTAACCATCCACAGTTAATTTATATTGATTCATTCATAAGTTGCTATAGATATTATGAATCTGCAGAAGAGTTAAGGCCACATCTTTATCTTTCCAGTGCTGAAGAATATTTTAAATTTGACTAGGGTCCATAGAATTCACTTTCTTCCTCCAATTGTCAATTTCAGTGTGAAAATAATATACTGCAATGAACATATGAAAATATTAAACCTGTCTCAAAGTTGAGTTAGTATATGTAATAACTTTACCTTAAAATATGACAATGGTAGGACACTATACAACATTTATATTTAAGCATTAACTCAAAGCATTTTTGCATAAATGAAATCTAGTCCATAAGTCTGAAATACAGTATGTTGAATAAGATATAATTTAAAATTGATTGAAGTTTTTGGTACAGAGTTAGTCCCTTTTCTAGGCTTGAATAGGAACATCTGATTGTTTATTCCATTTATGAATTTGGTAGAGAATTTCCAGTAAGAGGAGTCATTCAAACTTTGTCCTAGCCAATTGTTTTGTAGTATTCTGCAGGAGACCCATCAAATCATGGTGCTTTACAATTACTCAACTTTAAAATCATATTTTTAGTTTCATAAATAGTCAAAGTAGCTATGAATATTTGTTGGTGTAAAAATCTAATTGCAGAAGATGAATGAATGAATGAAAAGCAGAAGTCACCATATCTTCAAGAGATTTTTTCTCAGGGCTGAAAGTTATCTTCAGATGAACTACATAAATTTTCTTCCACATCTTTAATAGCTGTAATGATTTGTTCATATTTTTCTTCTTCAAATGATTTACCAAGATCCAGTCAGCTCTTTCACTTTCCCAATACATATGATATGAACATGTTCTGTAAAGCAAACTCAGTTCTTCATGAAATATCTTTACATTTGAGCCACATAATATCTCAAAAACATCTCATGATAAATTCAACTGAAGTGTAGTAATCAGATCCAAGGCGAGGAAAGGTACTTTAGATCTCTTAATTAACAAGAATGTCCATCTAAATCTAA
>JANHZU010003127.1:100070-112451 GCA_032468055.1 Acrochordus granulatus | reverse complement strand
TGAGAGATTTAACTTCAACTACTGTTTTATCATATAAAAAGAGAGTATGTAAATCACGTTGTGTTTCCTATTGTCTCCTAAAAAACATCCAAAACTATGATGGTAAAAGATATTGATTTATTAAATTTCTATCCTTCCAAATTCAGAAATGACTCAGCAGCTCAGAATAAAAAGACATTAAAAATATAACTATTAGACTGAGTTTAAAATCACTCAAACAGGCAGAAAAAATTGACAAGGCAGAAGGGGCAGGGTAGCTATGGGGGAAGATGCAGTTAGCTTAATCCACCAGCCACCTCCATGCTAACATATCCCCACTAGGGCCACAAGCCAGCTGGTAAAGCCAGGTCTTCAGGTCCTTTTGGAAGGCTGAAAAGGTGGAGGGAGATCTTACCTCAGGCAGCAATGTGTTCCACAGGATGGGAGCCATGGCAGAAAAGACTCTTCTCCTGGACCCCCCAGCTGAAATTCCTTGACTGATGGGGTCTGCAACATGCCTCTTCTGCTGGCCCTGGTGGGGTGGGCTGTCCCCATAGGGATGAGACAGTTCCCCAGGTAACCAGGTCCCATTTATTTATTTGATTTGTATACTGCCAAAATCCGAGGACTTCCCATGCCAGGAAGGGCTTTAAAGGTCAAAACCAACACCTTGAATTGCACTCAGAAGCAAACTGGCAGTCAGTGCACCTCATGGAACAGAAATGTTATGGGGGCCATTCTGGGGGGGGCCCAAACTGTCTTCACAGTGTCATTTTGTACCAGCTGTAGCTTCCGAATGCTCTTCACAGGTAGCCTCATGCAGAGTGCATTGCAGTAGTCCCATGGTGAGATGACCAGGGCATGAGTGACTGAGTGTGGGGACTCCCAATCCAGGAAAGGGTGCAACTGGCACAACACAAAGTTGTGCAAAGGCTCTCCTAACTACGGCTGCCACCTGCTCTTCAAGCAGGAATCACGAGTCCAGAAGAACCCCCAGACTGTGCACTGGGTCTGTCAGAGGCAGTGCCACCCTATCCAGAGTTAAGGATATTAAAGTCCTGGATCCAGAAACCCCAGGCACCCAAAGCCACTCAGTCTTGCCAGAGTTCAACCCCATCCAGACCCTCACAGCCTCCAGATACTGAGAAAAGGCAGTGGCAGCAATACTTAGATCAGCAGGGTTGGAGATGTAAATTTGAGTATCATCCTCATGCTGATGATATCCATCCCATGGCGATGGATGATCTCACCCAGTGGTTTTATGTAGATGTTAAAAAGGAGTGGATAAAGTATCGAGCTCTGTGGCATGTCACATAAGAGCAGCCGAGAACTGGACCTCTCACTCCCTAATAACATTGATTGGGAGAAAGGAGCCAAACCAGTGCAGGACTGTGCTGCCCAGCCCCAGCCACCGGCACAAAAAAATACCATGATCAATGGTATCAGAAGCCGCTGAGAGGTCAAGGACAGCAAGAATGGATACATTATATCTATCCCGCTCTCGCCAAATCATTAACATGCATGACCAATGCTGTCTGAATTGGGCCTGAACTCAAATGGGTCCAGATAAAACATTTGAAAGAAGTTTTAAGGTGCTCCTATATAAAAAAATGTTTATAAAAATAAGTAAAATATCACTGACAAAATAACGTTAAGTAAGTAACGTTCTTACCTGTCCTTTGGCCTGAGAAATCCACGTTTGGAGGAGCAAGTTTAGCCTTGTTTTATGATATTTCCTTGTTGTTTTCACAGCAATAAAAATATCCTTCAATTCTAACTTTTCCTTAGCAGAGACTTCAGCAGATTCCTTATGTATCAGACTGTGTGGCCTTTCATTTATTTTTCCATTAGCTTTCAGAAGAGATCCACCAGTGTCTATGACATAATGATTCCATTTTTCTAATAGGTTCTCTTTTATCAAGGGCACTATATTGTTAATCTCAGCATCCGAAGGATCGGGGGAATTGAACTTCACCTGCTGCAGTGAGATATCATTCTTGTTGGAGCTATTAAAAACAAGTGATGGGAGTAGCCGAGGATAGATCCTAAATCTCCAGCTGGATTGGAATTTGGGAATTAGCAAAAACAGAATGGTACAAGTGATAACTGAGAGCAGAAAACATATTTTACTGAGCCTAATGCGAGAAAAGCTCATTCTTTAGCCCCTAAGGGGCCTTTGCCATCTTGTAATACCGGGATATTACTTCCCAATGATGATGAAGCCTTTGAAATGAAGTTCAGTGGTGTAAAAATTACTGAAGTTGTGGGACTTTTTTAGGCATATAGCATCATCTTTGTGGCACTCAATCATTAGAGGTTGGTTTCTTTTTATACCTGTGTCCAGATTGGTCATCCTAAAACATAGGATTTATCACCTGTTACATGAAAGAAAAAAATCTGAAACTTGAATGTTTTAAGAAATCATGAGATAAGAATCAAACTGCCTTAAAATCATCAAATGACGATTACTGTCAACTAACATCATGTGAATATATAAAATGGCTTTATACAGAATCATAATTGATCTCCTATGTCCATTATTACTGTGACTGACAGCAGTTCCCAGGTCATTCCTACTACCTAGTGATGCTTTGGGCAGAGCTTTAGTGTTTGTCTTAGCTTCTGAAGATCTGCTATTTCAAAGGAAAAATTTGACTATGTAAAAACTGAATACATTTTAGAGCTTTATGTGCATTATTAATGGAAATGGTTTTAAATAATGTTTAGGAAACATTATTTGAAGAATAAAAGTTGAAAGTTAAAAGAAAGGGAAATATAACTACGGGAGAAGTATCTTATGCTGTAAGTTTCTGTCACTTGTTCTATTGGCTTAAACCTACTTAAAATAGTAATCTATAATATTTAATTATTGTATATAATCTATATATATAATCTAAGTTGGACGGTTTATTCAAGAGAAGGGAAAAGAAAGGCTCTGTCTAGAAACATGCATCCTGAATGATATACAGTGGGGTCCTTGGTGCTCTCCAAGCTTGGTTGTTTTCCTGCAGACATTTCATTACCAAACTAGATAACTTCAACAGTGCTATCAGGGAGTGGGGTTTGCTCTCTTTTTATATATTGGTGACCTATCCTGTTGGTGTTGGTGGGAGTGAATGATATACTGTTAGGCCACATACCAATAGCGGGTGTTACTGAATTAAGCAGTGGATAAGATCATTATTACCTACTTTTTCTCCCTGATGCTCCCCGTTTTCTCTTATTGACATGTTTTCTCTTTTTCCCATCCAGCAGAATTTCCAGAAAATCTAGATGAACACTTCTAATTAAGTGTTGCAGAGGGCTTTTGAAATAAGGCTAGGGAGTGCATGAATCACTTTGGCCACCACCCCTGCTTTGTATTCTAGGAGCTGTGAAACTAATTGTAGAGTTGCAGTCCATTCTGCACAGAATCAGATGCACTTAAATTAACTGATTTCAATGTGTTTAGGAAACCCGAACAGAATAAAACAAGTCAGGTTTACAGATTTGCTTTTTAAGTGCATTGATGCCTTGGTAAAGAAATCTTTTGAGCTTCCCCAAAAGTATGTCAGCCTGAGATCAACTAATGTATCATTCCAGGAAACAAACAAACAAACAAAATGTTCTGCATAAACAGTATTCCAAGCAATATTTATACTTTTTTCGGAAAACGACAACAACTGTTTCCCCCGAGGAGGAGATAGTTGCTACAAGTTGCTGCGTGCTCTTGATTCATTCACGCAGAAACAAACAAATAAAATTTAATGAGCAAAAATTTATTCTTAAGTAAACTAAGATCAAGAACATTTTTAGATCAATTGTACTTTCAGGAAGAGGCAGTTTAGAGCTGACACATTTAGGAACAATCCTGGCTTTTTCTTGGGACACCCTCCTGGCGAGGCCTCTCTGGGGACCAGTCGTCCCAAGCCGGCCGCCTCCGCAACTCACCATGGCAATAAGCTCACACCTCGGCCCCCCTCCTCTCCCCCTCATGAGAATCCTCCGGGAATTCGGCCCCTCCTGCTCCCCGCCAGAGCGAGTGTCTCTGGGCTCCTACCGAGAGTAGCGGCTCCACTCCCGCTCGCGGCGGAAGAGGCGAGATCGGGCCGGGCCGGGCGCGCGGCTCTCGTTGCGTTTGCTGGGCCAGGCCCGAAGCCGGGCCAAATCAAGAGGCCACCGGAGAAGCGGGAGGGGGTCGGGAAGGAGATAGCAGGGGCTACTGTCCCTTTAAGGGCTTTTACCTGTCGCCGGCTTGACCCGGCTGCGTAGAGTGATCCGGACGTGGAAGTGGGAGGGAAGGACGTGACCCGGAGGTGCATGGTGCGAGGGTCAATATGCCGCTACCCGTCCAAGTCTTCAATTTACAGGTATCGAGGAAGTTTTGAGGGGTCGGTTGGGGGTTTCGTCGCAAAGCATGTCTTCTGGTGGCTCGCTGGATAACTAATACGACGACGGGAAGGAGCCTGTTCGGTGTCCGCTGCAGAACAGCTCCACCGGTCGATGAGCCCATGTGTTATTCTCGGAAGCTTCCCGGGCTGCCTCCTTGAGGAGGGGGAGGCGGCGGAGGCACGCGCGAGGTAGGGACGGCCTCGAGCGAAGGCTTAGATCCGTTACCCGGGAAGCGAGTCTTCGGCCGTCACTACCGCCAGATGGAGAGGCCCCGCCGCCTGGTGCGCTTGGCTCTGCGTCTCTTCTCCACAAACGCCCTCTCACGCCTTCACTTCCCTCCTCTCCTCGCTCTTCTTTTGGTTTTGTAAAAACCTCGAAGGGCTCCTGACTAGCCGAAGGGGTCAGTCCGGGCTCTCTCACTCCGTATAAGGACTGAGAATAATTAATGTACTCCATGTACGGGAATTCCCAAAACAGAGCAGATATGTGCTTAGTCTGAATGTTTTAGGTCAGCTTCGGCTTTTGTTTCCTGGGAGTGGGGCGGGTGATACTGTAGCATAAGTGGGGAAGTAGATGTAAATAACTTGTCACCACTAGCTATCTATCCTTACCCTGATCTTCAGTAAGGAGAGAGAATTATACTGCAGCACTCTTTGCATAACAAAGAGTTATTTTATCTTTTTACAAAATAACAGTGCCCCAGCAAGTGCTGCCATTCAAAAATTGGAATAACTGACTGGTTTTTGTGTGTTCTTATAATTGTGCATTTGCTTCCAAAGAGGAAAATCAACTAAAACAATGCCTAAGATGTAATTAATGAGAAATTTAACTACCATAAACATACATTTGGGCAAACTTCACAATTGCTAATTATTTAGGAATAGTACAATGGCAGGACCAAAATAAGGGTGGAGAAATTTTTGCACCCTTCTGTCTCCTTCCTGATTATAGTCCTCTTCCCTGTTTCTCAAAGGCTCTTTGGTCTTTTGGTTGTTGATTTTAATGCTTGAAACCGACAGCATTGAAAAATGACAACAAACAGAGGAAGGAATTCTGATGTTGGATTTTTCTCTCTGATCAGTATCGCCTAAAATATTTTCCAAGTATCTTAGACTTGCAGCATTAATAAAATAATTAATAATAATAAAATAATCAAGAGTTTTGCCTATCCCCTCAAAATCCTCTCCTTATCTATCTTACCTTAGAGATGCCATGTATTTTTCTGGCACCTTTAAGGCCATCATGGAAAATGTTCCACATCCAAGATCATATTATTGTGTCACAAATTTCATTAAATGTATCTGTTCTGATTTTACTATAATACAGCATTTAGGAAGTGTTGCATCCAAGCCAGTGGCATTGACATTTCTTGCTTGTTGAATGTGGCACTTGAATGCTAATACTTTATAACCATAAAGGAGATATTAATAAAGGCCTATGGTGAAAGAGAAAGAAAGCCAGATCATATTATTCTAAGCCTACCATGAATTAGAGTTGTTTATGATTGCAGGGGCATTAACTTCCTTTCTTTCCTTTAGCAGCTGGCGAGCTCTGTGTCAGGGCGAGGGGGTACAGAAAGTCAGGACAGGATGAGGGATAGTTCAGTTCCAAGCTCAGCTTCCTCGTCAGTGACAGATCTATACAACACTCCCCGCAGCAGTAGGTCAGACCTCTTCCTCCCAGGTACATCTGGAGACTTCAGCCTGAGTGCCTGCTTATCAGCCTGCACCCTACTTTATGAGGTATCTCAAAGCAGAAAGCACTCAAGGATGTCTGAGTGAGAATGACTTGAGTTTTATCAGCATTAAGTCATATTCTTTTAAAAAAAAACTCCTTTCTGAATTGGATGTGTTTCAAATAACAAGGGATTTTGTTACGTGCTGTTGAGCTGCTACTAAAGATGTATGTCTCTCATTGTCTAAGAATATTTGAAAGCTTGCAGACTTGAAGCAGTGGGAGACAGACAATAATTTTTCATAGCAATTTTATAATTGTACTTTGTTATGTATTTAATTTATATATTTTAAACATTTTTCTACTTTCATGTAGTGATTTAAATACGACATTGCATATCTTTTTATTAAGAAATGTCAATACTTAAAATCAAAGTAATTGACATAAACACAACAGCAAGATTATCTGATTTCCAAAGAGACAGCCAGTACAAAAGCTAGGAAAACTGCAAGACTGGTTTGGGGTCCATTGTTCAGAGGGGAGAGGGACTGGGTATATGAGGTACTGACTATCTTTTTGGAAATAATCAACATCTTTCAGTAGAACAGGATATATAATCTATGGATTGCATAGTCTATGGATTGTTTTTGTTTGCTTTTAGGGCCTACAGAGATCACATATTTGAAATTTGGCAGAAAATTGCTGAGTAACAAAGCAATCCCTAGAAACAAAAAAATGTGTGCAAAAAGTATACTCCACCAGAAACCCTTTCTGCAATTCTCAGAGATTTCATAGAGTGGGTGAAGCCAAAAAGCAAATCCATTTTAGATATTTTTTAAAAGTTGATTGACTTTTAAGGATTGAAATGATTGCCTTAAGCTATTTAACCTTGTAAAGCCTCCAGTAATGCTTTCTAAAATTGAGTTGTGGTCCTTACCCTTCTAGGTTTTGGAATAACACAATATAGCATTATAGTTTAGTGCAGTCATTGAGCTGACAGAAGGATGGCTCCTGATAGTAGCAATTAGATGAACATTCTACTACGTGATGTCATTCTGATATTGCCCTGTCTATTGTGACATTCAGGTACCTCCAAATTAAAACAAGTAGTACTTTGCCATAAAAAGTATGTTCACAAAAGATAGGGCACCCAAAAACTGATGGTTTAATAATCAAGAGGATTCATATGTAAATAGTCTGCCGCTTTGTATGATTATTCTATGTTCCAATTCCTATCCTATTTTTAATAATAAAAAACTCAATTGTTATTTTATGCTTTTTTTTGAAGCACATTTTTCTCAAAATGTCTTCTTTCTGTAATACAGTTCATTTCATATTCAGAGAATGCAGATTCTCAGTTTGAAAAACCTTGGGCAATAAAAAATGGCTTTTATCAAAGCTTTGGAAAGTTTCTGTTAACCAGTCAGTACCAGGAGTATGGAACACGTTATCTTTCATATGTTGTTAGGCTAGTTTATTTGTTAAATGTATGTGCCCCTGAACTCAGAAATGACTCTTGGCAGCTCACAATAGTTATTTCAGTCCCAGCCTTCCTAACTAGTAGATATTTCTGATGGCAAGTATGGAAAAATTATATTTCTAGAACCTCAGGCTGCCAGTCTACATTCTAAATTAGTCTGACCAATGATCTGACACTAATACTATATTTTCAAATGTTCATTATAAATTTGGTAGCTCCAGTGTCTTCAAATAGGGTAAATTTGTAAAGCTCAGTTTATTGCTGTTTCCTTATCTCGATCCATTTGGGGCATAGAATTAATTGAAAAAATGATAAGGCTCTCAGCTTAGGTGAATGCCATAAATGTAGGGAGAGTTCAGACAGCTCATTTATAATCACAGAAGGCTGTAACTTCTGAGAATTTGAACATTCTGTTGTCCAGCCTTTTAATGTATCCTTTGAAATAATAGGCTTCAGGGAAAAGACAAAAAAACCTGTCATGTGCCACATTATTTATTTCTTCAATTTGTACAGTCACTGCCCTCACCTAAGTAACTCTGGATAAGTACATAATTAGGATCTTTTGGTGATAAAATTTTCTCTAGTTCAAAGATTGTTAGTCTTTCTTTGTGATGTTTATGTCTCATCAAAACAATTTCCTTGGAACTTAAGTGTATTGCAGAGGATGCAAACATAATAGAGAATACATGTTGCATGCCATAACTATAATAAAAACCCTTGGGAGAGCAAGACTCCAATGAGCAAACAAAATAATGGATAATTAAAGGAGGTAAGCATCCATCATATTCTGCTTCAAAACAGCAGGTTCTTAAGCTCCTTTTGTTGATTTAAAATAAAAAAAGGACTTGGAAATAGAGGAACCCTGTTAGGGCTACATTGCATATATTTTGTACAATATATAAATGTATACATGTAGCATCTACCTCTTGGTTCACTGGGGGTTTTCGGTTGGTGTATAGGATTTCCCTGTGTTATAAATCAAGAATGCAATATCATACTCAATCCTCTCTTTCACACCATAGAGGCTGCCATGCTGTAAAACTAGTTTTCTTTCATTTCTCATTGATAAACTATTGATAAACATCCAAGGAAGCCCAGGATCTCCTGAACTTCTTCTCTTCATGTCCTCCTCATGGGCTTCCTAGAGGACCTTAATTAGCCAGGAAATAGAATAAAATAGGCCTTTGGTGTAATCTAATGAGATTCCTGATACTGATATGCTTTAGATCAAGATTTCACCAAATAAGTGTCAAAGGTGACAACTGTGGTGGATCACATATGGCTTTAGACCAAATGTTGCTTTTGTCATGGTTCATATTTAGTTTCCTTTGTTCTAAATAGTTTTACTTTTCTTTGCATTTATAGCCATGCTTTTGATATGTATTGCTTGCTTGTTTTATCCATAGTGTATAGGTTTGTATGCATAGAATTGTAAATCTGTATTTGCTCATGCCATGTAAAGTTGCTGCTCTTTGTTTCATTGAGAAAATGGAGCAGAAAATTCAAGATGAGAGTACTCTTCCCCTCCCGCTAAAATCTGAAAGCCCAGGCAGCTCCCCTGATCTTAGATAATGAACTATTGCAGTAAAAGAAAATAATTTCAGACTATTATTCCATGTTTCATCCATGGTAGTAATGTGGAGATACAGTCTGTATAGTGTTCTATACAGTTTACAATATATATCCATTTGGGTTTAGCTGAAAATTTTTCACAAAGATTTAAGTTGATTTTCTTGTTAATAATTATTTCCACTCATTATGAATGGAATTCAAAAGCATACCTAGAATTTCCTATGATTTATATGAATAATATATAAACTTGGGATAATAAGCTGACAAACAAGGCCAGTAACCCATTTTAGTTCTGTTAAATTATATTAATTTATTTCCCAATATAACATTGTTCCATTTGCTGTGAGAACAGAGTTTTTGATACTGATATATACCTGGTTCATACTGAAAGGACTTAAAAGTATATCTGATTGCCTTTTTATGTTCAGAAACATCACCTCTATTTTATTATTGAGAGCAAGGAAATCTATTAAGTGAATTAGTGGCATAAAGTGGGAGTCGTAGCTCTAATAGGCCTGGAGAACAACTTCAGGAGTGAAAATTCTAGTTGTAGATGCATTGTTTAAGTGTCAAGCTTTATCATATTTGCTAATGCATGGGAATCTTTCCCTTGAGCCTGGGAGAGAGACTCCTCATTTCTGTTAACTCATACACTTTGCTGTTGCAGGGTGCGGTAGAGCCCATGCAGATTGATGTAGATCCCCAAGAAGATCAACAAAATGCACCTGATATCAACTATGTGGTGGAGAACCCAACTCTGGTATGTGCTTGAAGGCAAAAATGATAAAGCAAGTTTCTTAGAATTGTCTTCCAAAATGTGGGTACTCCACATCAAATCCTACTTCTTTATTATTTTACTTCTAACCTTTGCTTAAATATTAAGGAAAATAGAATTATATTGTCAGTTAATATGGCAGAGGATGGGGGGAGTTGATTAAAAAGCTGCCAGAAACTCTTTCAGACTATGTAACAGAAACAGTCCACCATTTTTCCTTTTCTTACATTGATAAAATCTCCTTTGTGTAGGATGGTGTGGTGGCACAGTGGCTTAATGACACTGGATCTACTAGCCAGAAATGGCTGGCACTCCAGCAGTTCAAGCCCAACCTTATGGGACAGAGTAAACTCCCATCACTTGTCCCTAGCTCCTGCCCACCTAGCAGTTTGAAAGCATAACACTTGGAAGCAGATAAATAGTTACTTCCATTTTGGTGGTGGGAAACACTAGCTGCAATCTGCATGGGGAGTAGGAACCAGTACTGGATCCTCCCAGATGTGATGCACGGAAGAAAAAACCCTAGACAAGCTAACTTCCTTTCAAGAGTGTCATTGGCCAGTGGTGCAAAGTTAGCCCACCCTCATATGATACACCAGTGAAACAAAAGAGTTAACAACTGTTGGCTGCTAGAACATCTACTTTGTGTAAACATTGTAGACTCCCTGGCCTCATATGCCATATGTTAAATAAATAATCCTTTGTGTAAAGCTTAACTGTTGGTGATCTTATGAAGATTCCTGGCACCAGTATGGAAATGCTATTACCTTTTTCCAGGATGTTTTTTTGAATTCCATTCTTAAAAATTTCAGCCAATTCTGATCTTGCTTCACTTTTTGAGACTAGAAGGAGCTATCCCCTTGTAGGGCTTTCTCATATAACTATCAATGTTTGTGTTGTTAATTTAAAACAAATACTTATATTTAGGTAATGCTTTTGATTATAAACCTTACAATAAATCTATAAAATAGATATTATCCTGATATTGGGAATAATATTACTAATGTCTTCATAAACCTCCCCCCAGTAAGGCACCACCTTGACATGGCTCTGGGGCTTGTAAGCTCTGAGGAAGATGAGAGCTATGCCAGAGGTTCAACTAAACTGGTCTGATCTCATTAGAGGAGCCAGAAAAAGATACCAAAAATATGGTGAGATGTAATTTACAGAAATCCATACTGGCTTGGTCATCATTTGAGTCAACAAGGTCCATGCTAGATGTTGGAGTTCAATGTCATCTGGTGAAAAATGGGCTACAGGACTCTGGAGAAGGAAATAGCAACCCACACCAGTATCCTTGCAAGAAAATGCCTTGGACAATAACAAAAGACTGAAATATATGACATGAAAAGTTGAACCCCTAGGGTCAGAAATCCAGTATGCTACTGGAGGAGAGCAGAGGGGAATTTCAAGTAGCTCCAGAAAGAGTGAAGAAGCTGAGCCAAGCTGAAAGTATGCTCAGCTGTAGATGTGTCTGGAGGTGAAAGGGAAGTCCAGTGCTATAAAAAACAATATTGCATAGGAACCTGGAATGTAAGATCTATGAATCATGTTAAGCTGGATGTGGTCAAACATGAGATGCTAAGACTGAACATCGACATCTTGGGAATCAGTGACTAAAATGGACAGGAATAGGCAAATTTAATTCAGATGACCACTATATCTACAGCTGTGGACAAGAATCCCTTAGAAGAAATGGAGTAGCCATCATAGTCAGTAAAAGAGTGAGAAAAGCAGGAAGGTGAAGGTGACCCTGCTAATTGTGCCTGACTCAGGATGTGGCTCATCTCCATTTCCAAGCCGAAGAGCCAGTGTTTGCCCAAAGGTGCTTCCGTGGTCATGTGGCCAGCATGACTTGACGCCAAAGATGCACGGACACTGCCAGAAGGGGCATACCTACTTATCTACTTGTGCTCGTGCGCTTTCGAGCTGCTAGTTGGGCGGGAGCTGAGGCGGAACAGCAGGAGCTCGCCCTGCTGCATGGCAATGCTGGCTCTTGAACTTGGGTGGCCGATTTTCCAGCCAGCAAGCCGAGCTTTTAACCGCTTGCGCCACCATGCCTCTATGAGAAAAGCAGTACTGGGGTACAATCTCAGAAATGACAAAATGATCTTGGTTCGAATCCAAAGCAAACCATTCAACATCACAGTAATCCAAGTCTATGCCCCAACCACTGATTCTGAAGAAGCTGAAGTTGACTAGTTCTATGAAGACCTATAACACCTTTTAGAACTCATACCGAAAAAAAGATGTCCTTGTCATCATAGGGGATTGGAATGCTAAAGTAGGAAGTCAAAGGATAACTGGAATAACAGTTTGGCCTTGGAGTACAAAATGAAGCAGGTAAAAGCTAGCAAAGTTTTGTCAAGAGAACAAGCTGGTCATAACAAATACGCTTTTCCAACAAACAAAAATGTGATCCTACACATGGAAATCACCAAATGGTCAACACCAAAATCAGATTGATTATATTTTTTGCAGCCAAAGATGGAGAAGCTCTATACAGTCAGTAAAAACAAGACCTGGAGCT
>JANHZU010003127.1:76226-88856 GCA_032468055.1 Acrochordus granulatus | reverse complement strand
ATTAAACCGTTACTAAATTATAAATGTTGCAACTTTTATTATATTATAATAAACGACTTTATACTTTTATTATAGTATAATAAACGTTACTACATTATAAAAGTTGCAACGTTTATTATAGTATAATAAACGACTAAACTGTTGCTACATTATAGTAACAGTTTAATTTTTTACATTAAATTGTTCAACTACTTTAAGAGGGAAAGGGAGGAGATTCTTATAATGGGAATTATTCTTTCAGCAATATTTGTTCACAAACATATGAACATTCATGCACTGATGTGCAAACAAACATAGAATGCTGAAAACCTTTTTCTCTCTTCAAAGCAAATAACTTTGTATTTCTAAGTGCAATTATGATTATGTCTTATTTGATAATTGAGTAGGAGGTGGCTGCAAATTCTTTCTCAAATAACTTCTTAAGAAATTAGTTTAACTCTTTACCAATGTTCTTTATGATGCACATAACCTGTTCTAATATTGTGTCCATCTCAGAAGTGAGCAACCTTTTGTCTTTTTAGGAACACATCTCTTAAGGGATAACCCACTGGAGGTATCCAAGACTGGGCAAGTAAACTAGGTAGAACCAGAGATAAACTTGGATGGAAATTCCTATTTTCTCTCTAGACTAAGGCAAGGCAAGACAATGGCACATACTATAATTACAGATCTTAAATGGGAAGTTGGAAATCAGGCTAGCCCTTATATGAAGTTAGGTCAGGAACCATAGATTACCGACTCTTTGCTAGTTTTGGAAACATTGTCTTTTCACTGTTCAAAATTAACATGAAACATGTCATGTGCAGCTTTCAATGTTGGCATCATTTGATCTGCCAATTTGCAGTTTTCTGATATAGACATTATTTCAGACATGCTACTTTTATTAAGCTATAAACATAAAAATCTAAACCCAATGGCCCATTGCCCTGTTAATTATGCCTTTTCCTCCTCAGTTTCACTGTCCTCCTTACACTTACCCTTCTAGTAGTGCCCAATACTAGCTTCATGTAACCTAACCCTCTAATTTTTGCATTTAGAGCCAGCACATATTGTACCCTAATTGTGCTTTAGTTATAATATTCCAGAAAACTACTCTTATAAAAGGTTTATTTGCCAATTTTAAAATCATACATAAAGTTTAAAACAGGCAGGTCATATCTTTAGAGATGTCTCCAATGCAGCATTGTAAGGCCAGTACTTCTGGCTCAGTCTCTGAAGTCTTTTCAACACAGCGTGAAAGCTTTAATTTCATCCTTTTATTTTCATTACAGGACATTTCCCTGAGAAAGCAACTTCTTCTTAAATAAAACTTGTCATTAATTTTAAAACAGGCCTTGTGGTGTCAACAGCTGTGTTCTGGAAGCAGAGGTTTCTTTGGCCCATGGGAGAAAGGGAGGACAGGCAGTCAGAAGATCCAGGACTTTCCAAGGTCTCATGCTACACCTTTGATAGCCTCTTTAAGCAACATCGCTTCCTCTACTTCACCCTGCTGTGTTGTCCCCTTAATACTTTCCATGTGGGATTGGCCATTTTTCCACAAAACAGACCTTTCATGCTTGGTTTTAAAAAGCAGACCATGACCTGAAAAAGCAAACACAAAAATAACATCTTGGATGGCTAGCAACTGAAGAATAAGAAACAGGGAAAATATTCAGTTCAGAAGGTTGCTACACTGAGCAGCAAACTAAAATGATCTCAAGTACAAATGGCACAACCATTATGAATAAATGTCTCAAATGGGATGGATGTGAATTTTAAAAAGATGTTGCAGAAGGTGATTATTCAAAGGGATAGTTAGAAAACAGTATCTTTCTGACAGACAGGATTTTCTATAAAAGTTATTAATGGCCACTTGCTGATCTGATTTCTATGAGTTATTCTTGCATGATTTGATTAAAGAATATGGATTTCATATGAAAAGAAACATGGCTTTCAAAATTCATACAATTAACATTTTTTAAAAAAATCCTTACAATTTAGCTCCTAAATCACATATATCAGATAAAAATAAAACTCCAATAGCAGTTAATCTTTTTAATTTATATATTTTAAAATATGGTTGTAATTAGTATTTCAAAAGAAAAAATATTTTGAAAGTAAATTCTGAATATAGAATTAACAGCTTAACCACCTGTGCTTAGTACATTCTAGGGCTATTCATGGAGTGAAGGCCATCACTCTCATGCTGTAATGTGGATACTGCCTTTTTTAATTAAGATGGAAGCAAATCTGCTGTTTTGTTATCTCCAGGAAATATTTCTGATTTTGGGGCAAATAATCAGATCTAAGCTCTATGTTTATAATCATAACATCACTTAACATACTTTTAAAATTTCTTCTTTAAAAGTGCTCTGTTATTTTGGAGAACTGAGCTTTCCCACCAGGATACTTACCAGGACAATCTGCTGTCTCTCTGAAAGCTCTTTTCTTACAACATCCTCGACACAAGTTAAATACACACTTGTTACCCTAGGAACAGACCCAAATTAGTTCAGTTTTCATATGATAATATCACATTGCCAGTATGTGGGGGTAGTTACAGTTGAATCAAATCTAAAGACTGAGATACTATTCTTTTTTTCTTAATAGATTGCCATTTCATAAGAAAAAGATAATAAACCAACCTCCTTTTAACAGAATTTACTGTTCATCCCAGGAAAAAAGGCAAGACTTAAAAGAGAGACATTCATCTGTTTAAAGCCTCTCAGGCCTTGCTGAAACCTTTAAAAATGTATTGGCATTACACAGATGTATTTAAAGCTCTAGAACAGTGACAAAGAGGACAGATCAACTTTAGAAGGATCAAGGGGATCCTTATACACCATGGTAAATCACATCACATCACGATCATTAAAATATTGACTCTTGCCAACACTTCCCACCCATGTAAGTATTTGGATAAAATAGCATTCTACTCCCAAGTTATACAAGTGTAGACTAAAGATTATGCTATTACCGTAATGGTGCAAAGTTTACCACACCTACATTGGGAGGAACATCCTGCTGAAAAATAACCTTAATGCATGAATCATGCTTTTTTCCTTTTTTTTCAACACACTGATGTCAAAAATACTGCAGGTTATGAAATCTCCTGCAGATCACAAACTTCCCCAAGCTGAAAATAGGTAATGTTCCACCAGCTGAAAAGAGCTAATGCTTATATTTCAGAAGAAGAGGTCAGGTGGAAGTAAAGTTAATGAGACCCTCTGACCAATAGTAAATAAACAAACACAAACACGCACAGACACAAACTAAAAGTACAACAAACTCAAAGGTTTAGTCAATTATGACCCCACCACATAAATACCATTTTTTTCCTGAACAGATGTTGATGTCACTGTATTATTTGTCTGCAACTATATTTGGGAAAACTGAGCAAGATCCTTCTCCAATAGCTGGTGATTTACCCCCATAATCACAACAGATGGTTTATGAGTCTGTGATGGATATAAATCTGTTCCTTCTTATGGAAGCTATTGATTCCTTCTATACAGAAAATTTTAAAGAATCCATCATAAGTTTTGATAGCATTATCCTTTTCTTTACAGGTAGTACTCACTTAGCAACCATAATTGGGAACAGCAACTCCATCAGTAATTGCCATTGTTGCTAAGCGAAATATCACGTGTGATGACAGGCTTATGACCCCTTTAGCAAGCCACTGCGATTATTAAGTAAAACATTAAATGACTGTGACTTGTGATTCTACTTTTGCCTTTTCTATTCTGCTTGTTGCAAGCCAGTTGTGAAGCACACAAATGGCGATCACATGACTGTGGGACATTGCAAGAGTCATAAAGGATTACATACAAGGATTGTGCACAAAGGCAATTCTTTTACACTGTTGTAACTTCAAACAGTTGTTATATGAGGCAATCAGTAAGGGAGGACAAGTTGTACTGTGCTTTGATAGTGAAAGTTTTTAAAACTCAAGATTAGCAGTACAAGGTGTTTCCTGTAGATGGCAGTACATTTCCTTAGTAAACTTAGTAAAGTCTGCTTTTTCAAAGTGATATTTCATTGGACTAAATTGATTTTGTCTAGACTTAGAAGCCAAACAGGGTCAGTCCTGGTTCATACTTGCATGGGAATCCTTTAGAGAATAACAGGGCTGTAGGTTAGTCTGGGATATGCTGTATGGCTTCCAAGAAAAGTATGGTTGTGTTCATGAAACCACCAAGAGTCAAGTCTGACTTGGAGACAGTGCCTTTTTGGCCTACCTTTCTAAGCAAGCATCTTACAGCATTTAAGCCTATAATAAAGACATATGATAATTAATTTTTATTAACATACTGCTTATGACTTTATATTAAAGACTAGAGGATGAAACAGTTTAAATAATTTAGATTTTAGGATTTGCCATGGACTGCAATTTTACTGGAAGGAATGTTATTGAAATGTTTTAGCAAATCCCTTGGCTCAAAGCACAGATTTTTAAGCATTTATCATTCCACTCGAAGTTTTTAAAGATTAGTGCATTAATGAAATCTTTAAAAATTTACCTTTGGATTTCCACACTGATCACACTTTGCATATTTAGCTGAAAAAAGGAAAAATGAATTAGTTTTCAGGTATTTCAAATATTTTTCTTATAAGTGACATACAATTTCTATCTTTTGATTTTAAAAACAATTCTGAAAATAAATAGTTCAAAGGAGATTTTAAATACCTTAAATTAAATAAAAAGCTAGGAAATGATGCTGGCCATAAAAAGCAATATAATACCTATTGAAGGCAACATCTTTATGAGGTTAACAGGGTTACAAAAGAGCAGGATAGCATTTCTACTTGTACCCTCTTTTGCAATATTTAGCTGGCCTAATTAAGATGTCACTTCAAATAGCTTTTGAAATTAACTCCTCCTTTGGCTCAAAGACCTAATAAATTTATTAAAGAGAAAAAATTTAGTGGGTAGAACAAATAGAGATTGCATTTGTCAGCTAAAGCTGCTGTAATAAAAACATTTTGAACAATAGTTAAAAACATCCACAGAGAGTCAAACTGAGGCTCCGCTTCTAGAAAATGCTCAATGCCTTTGCTCTGTTCCAAAACCTACTTCAGGAATCTCAAAACATGCAATGACCCCCCTTAAAATGATAGTATGTATTTTTTATTTAATCATTAAACAGACAAGCATAAAAAAAGAAAAAAATATTAGTAAGTGGACAAAGAAATTGTAACGTATCATGGACAAATGGTTACTAAAATAAAAGCAGAATACACTGAATTATTTTTAACATAAAGCAACATTATTTAAAGGTCTTTTTATACACCTCTGAGTTGAAGGCTAATATTGCTACTATTTTATTATTTAAATATAAATAATCTAAGAGAAAAAAATCTATCAAAATGTTGTTAAATATTTAGTTTTTAACTTCCTGTTTGTTATCATCTGAATATATAGTATTGATAAACATTTAAATTGTTCATATATTTTTAACTTCAGTTCTTTAATCAATTTTTCCCCTTAAAAACCATACTCTGTTTAATTTTGCCATTCTTGCTTGCATTTAGTCAAACCTCTATTGTGCATATATGCTGTTAATTCTCCCATTGCTGCATATTCCCCAAGTTTAAATTCCCAATCTGACACTGATAGAAACTTCTCTTCCAATGTTGCACTAAGTTTATCCTTGAGACCGTCAACATCGATCTTAGTAAACTGTGGAGTTTTTTGTTGATAATTGTGCCTAATTTTAAAAATGGTCTCAATTCAAAATTTGGTTTCTCAAAATTTTCTGAACAGTACTGTATGCAGGTAGTCCTATTCATCCAGTGACTGAATTATGATGGTCCTGAAAAAATGGATTTACGACCCATGACCAAAATTGCTGCCGTTGCAGTGCCCTCTAGTCATATGATCAAAATCTGGCTACTTGGCAGCCCTCCCTCACTTACAACCACAGGGACACTGCATCACCCCTCCCTTCTGATCTATACCCTTTTGGCCTCCTTGCTTCCCAGGTCTTGTGAGAATGGGTGCGTCCATTCCTATGAAACCAGGTAAGTCCAGAAGATTTTGGAAGCATTCCCGAGGATGGGATATATGGCTTGGAGAGGAATGGCACACACAATTTGAAGAATGAGGTCTTCTGAAGCCCTGTGAGAATAAAAGGATATTCCATTGCCTTCAATCATTGTTTAAATCACCTTAAATCTCTGCTCTTTAATTGCTGTTAAACACAGCACCTTACAAAACCCTGGCAGCTTTTGACCCTCTCTTTCCAGCACCGTGATACCATCTTCTCTTTCTCCTCCCATCTGGTGCTACTAAGAAATCCCTGTCCTTCTGCTCACCCCTGCCGTGCACTTAAACACAAACAGGGAAAATCTGTTTAATTATACAGTCCCTATATTTTTTTAGCTGCAGAAATGTTGAGAGATGCTGTTCCTTATCCTTGAAAAGAGTTGTTTTAAAAACATAATGTCTGCTGCCCCTATTTTTAGTTACAGTTGTATCCACTGACTATATTATATATACCTTTATAGCTTACGTTTTAATGATGGATCAAAGCTTTTGTTTGGATTCCTTAATTTCTTCTTTTGTTTGTTCTTTGAGAGAGAATCTGAGTTCCCATCTTCATCCTCCAGAGCTCGTTTCCCCCGTGTACTTCCTTCCACACCAGAAGGGGCATTTTTGTCGCATGTTTCCTTGGGCCTGGGAAGGTTGAATATGAAAACATCTAAAATGTAAGGAACAATTACTTTCATTGATAATACTCCCATTTTAGGAACCTATACAGGCTCCTTAAAAATAACAAAGTAGGGATACCATATGCTTTCCTGCCATCTTTGCTCCATTGTAGAAAATATAACAGAGGTCATGTGAGAGAAGACTGACCAGATGAACACTGAGGAATATCAGTTATATATATACCATATTTTATATGGTTATATAAACTTGAGCTTAAAGAAAAAAAATAATCTCCAAAACCCTTTTTCCTTCCTATTCCGAGGAAGGGCATACCAAATAAGTTTTTTTAAAAAAATCCTCTTCCACCTCAACTCCTTTAAAAATGTCATTGTTCCAATGCTCCTCTTAATTGTTCTAGTTAATGAAGAAAATTGAGAACATTCATTTATGTTATTTCCAAGTAGCTAGATCTCATAAAGCAATTCTATTAAGTATGAGTAGAAATATCTTTCTCTCTTGCATTAGAATGAGACAAACCTAAAGAAAAGTGCTCAAATCCTGAAGGAGTAAAATACATTCACTTTAATACCCATAAGGAAGGATGGCTGTTCAGAGGAAAAATATCACCTGATGCAATTATTATTACATCTCTTGTTACATGGCAGGCAGAAGAAACTTAGGATGCCATGGATGGGTTTTTAAGCTGTCATTCCAGTACTACATTCCTTCACCTTGAGGATTACTTTAATAAACTATACATATTGCACAAATTAATCTATCATATTAACAACATAAGGGACTCACCCTGGTCTTAGATATGGCTGACAAATCCAGTGGAAGAAAGGTAATCCTCCCTTTGGCTTCTCTTCTTCCTTCAAATGGGCTATTTCTTCCTGCATATAGAGCAGAAGCAATGACAAATTCAACTTTTATAGAGAAGAACCACCCTAGAGACATAGAGCAAAAATGAAAATAAAAATGCATAAAACCAATTGATAAGAATTCATTAAGCAATTCTGTGAAACTAGAAAAAGTAGTTTGAAAATAGCATGGCAGTGCACTGTTTTGGACTGGATTCCAAAAATATGCCTTTGTCTGCAACTCTTTAAAGTAGCCATGTCTTTCCCCAGGATTGTATTTCCTTAGGAGAATGAAGAAAATTCAACTATTTTAAAGAAAAGTAACACTACTTGGTGGGTGATACTGAAGGCAAGTGTAAGAATTTAGATAAAGCATTCTTCACCTTTTTGAGTATAGGATCAGCTGGAAATATTGAGAAACAATAGCAGTGATGGAGCAGATGGAGGCAATAATAAAACAGCCCTAATCACAGAAGGCATCAGCCATTTAGCTCACCCTACCTCTTTTTCTGACAGTCATTAATCTTACTCATGAAGTCCCTTCTCTAAGAATTAACTCCAACTCTTACTTTCTTTCTCACACACCCTCTTATTTCTATTCACCAATACTTTCTGCAGGCTCCCCTAGTCCTATCAACAACAGCAGTGGCAGAGCTCTCTTTCCTTTTTTTGGCTCCCTTTTGTGTTTTTAGTAAGCCTCCAAGCAGATACCTGCATAGCCTACCTACTTGCCATCTCCATTTTTAAAAGAACCAGTGGGGCGAGATGGAGCCTAGGAGCAATACGAAGAAATTAGAAAAGTAACAGGTTATAGTCTGCTGCAATTATTACAGACTTCTAGTAATAAGAAGTTGTTAGGAGATAGTGTACACTGTGGACATCAACTCATCTTATTTGAAATATAATGAGACTACCAAGCTTTTTGTCCAAGTAAGTTCAGGCCACTGCAATACAAAAAGCTTCAGCTGATACCTGGCAATGCAACTTCAGCTCCCTGTTGACAGCCACTAATCCCTCCAGTGTCTTCACTTTTGCTAATTCATCACGCAGCTGCTGGTGAACTTGCAGGCTGAGGAAAACCAACACATGTGATGAAAAGGAGATGTAAGTCTAACCCTAGCAAGTGGGCTGTTCTCCCACATGCCATAAGACCCCCTCCTAATACCAAGGGTGGTGGAAATCTGCTGTAAGATACCACCTAAAACTACAAACAGCAGAATCACTCACGTGTGATGCCAAAGCTTGAAGAGATGAGCTCGGACATAGGACAATGGGCAAGGATATTGCTGTACTATTTCTAGGTATTCCTCAGCCATCTCCCAGACGACAGGATTTCTTCCTTCAAATAAAGCAGGATTATGAAGATTGCCCTCTAAAAGAAAAAAGGCAGAAAAGAAAGTCAGCAGTTTGGATTTAACTGATAGAGCACGAAGGAGTCCAAGTGGGAGTTAGCCTCACAGTGCTAATATACTGGTGCTGCTGGGAGTTAGAGCAAGTGAAGCATTTCCTTCTCTGGCTTCCAAAGTTCTCCTTCAAATATTCCATATTCTCAGTGCCTTTGCAATCACATTTTGGAAACACAAATTTGTGAAATTACAGGTAGTCCTTGATTACTGACTGTTCATTCAGCAACTATTCAAAATGACAACAGCACTAAAAATAGAATTTATAACCAATCTTTGAACCTTGCAGCAGCTGCAGAGTCCCTCTGGTCATGTGATCGTGATTCAGGAACATGACAATCAGAGCATATTTACAATAGTTGCAATGTCCCATGGTCATGTGATCAGCATTTGAGACTTTCAAACTGGTTTCCAACCAGCAAAGTTAATGGGAAAACCAGTATGAAGTTGCAACTTGTGGTACTGTAATGCGCTTAACAACCATGGATGTCTATGTACATTCTTGGCAATCCAGGTCATGATTTATAGCAAAATTGCAAAAATATGCAAATTTTTTTTCCAAAAAGGCAACTGGACTTTTATTATCAGAAAACGTTTCATCTCCTATCCAGGAAACTTTCTCAGTTCCATTTGGAAAGGAAAGAGGTGGCAAAAATCAGTGAGAAGGTGCCTTCTCACAAGGCAGGCTAGAGGACATACACTAGATGTAAAGACTAACAGCACAATAACTATTATTGATAGTTATTATCAATAATAATATTATTGAGGATGCAGAAAGGTTTTTGTGAACCATGGGTGATTCACTTCACAACCACAGTTAGAACTGATGCCACAGATTGGGTACGGTCATGTGATATTTCACTTTAACACCTCACTGCTTAGCGACAGAGTTGCCAATCCTAATTATGGTTGGTGAGTGAGGACTATCTGTCTGTAACTCAGTCATTCATATTCCTCAATAGAAAAGCAAAGCTTTTTAGAGTTAGTCATTTCAGAAGAATTGAGATTATTTTACCTCCACTGTGAAATCAATGAAACCTTATTAATCTGATGTTCCTGGGCAACTTCATATTTGAACAGTTAGCTGACTATCCTCAACTACTTTGACTTTTCAAAACAAGATTTAGATCACTTCCCTTATTATTAATAGAGATGGGTGTACAAAATGTTTTATTTTAAAATGCCTTCAGGCATGAGGTTTTGCAAAATGGGCTGTTTCACATATTATGGGAGTATTTCACATTCAAAATACTCATTTCAATACCTCCTGACTGCTTGAAAGCAGGACGTTCTGCAAAATTTTGTGATCAAAGTATTTTGAGATGAACCATTTTCACACTCATGTTTCAGAGAAAGCAATTATCTTCCAAAATCTAGATGCAAGCTAAGAGGGATTAACATGCATATATAACTCTTTTTCATATCTTGTGTTTCTCTATCTAAAACAATAGATTTCATATGCAAACTCAAATGTGTAATTAAATAAACTATTTAATAAGCATATTATAATAGCCAGACAGTCCAATCTTGTATGGTGGGCTTGTGCATGGAACCCAGGGCTCCCCAAGAAGTTGATAAGGTCCCATGAAAGACTAAGGGGTTCAAAGGAAAAAGTTCACTTGTACCCAGCCAATTTTCTATCATTAGAATTTTACTCCAGATTACAGGATCATAGCTTTTAACTAACAGGATCCTTGGCTGAAAACCTTTGGAAACCCATCGCACAGCATTAATGGCCTCTGCTTTTTAAACTAAAGCACTGTGTATTACAAAGGATGTATCTGTTAAGACTTCACACTATGAATGATTATCAACAGAAAAGCAATTATTTCCCTACTGAAGACCCCTATTATTGTATAGCATTCTTTCATCAATATTCCATATAATATTTATGCATCTTTGGAACTCTTGTTCCTAGCTCATCTGGATGCAAGAGACCAATGTCTCCCAAGAATCTGCTAGCTGTAAAAAAAAATCATTTTGAATATTCAGTTGCCGTGAGTTATTCACCACAGTAACTATCCTGTCTTTCAATGGTTAGTTTTAATGTTTGGATGGAGCACCAAATCTGTAGAATAGATTGGGGATAAAACAAAACAATAACCAGAAATAGCAATGACAAACTACTTCAGTATTGCTGCAAAAATATAACATCACTAGGTCCCCAAAGTCACCACGAATCTTGCCAGAGATTTTATGTTTACCTTCCTACATATTGTTGATCTCTGTTCAGAAAATGTAAAGCACTGCTTTAAATGATACTTAAAGTAGCAGCAGCAGGCTTTCTTATAAGCAAGAGTACTAGATATCACTTAACTTGGACAGACATTGAAAGGATTCTTTTTCTTTCCTACCTGCGCTCATAACGCCCTGAACACCTGTCTTCTGAATACACCGTTCCACATCTTTGAGGTATTGAATGTTTCCATTTGCAAAAACAGGGATGTTTACAGCCTTTCTATGACAGCAAATGGAAAAATAATGTGTAAATAACAGAAATTCAAAATTTCTAAGAGCACCATACACAATCTTTTCCCTAAACTGAAGGCTTTCAATGCCCAAAAAACATGATTTACATTGAACTGAGGAGAAGAAGAGAGATCTTTCTTGTTTTATCAGTCCCTTCCAAGATACAATATTCATGTCCTACTGATCATTATGCAGACTCAGAGAACTAAAAGGCAGAACCTTCTGACCTTTTGCATTGATCAAGATGTCATAGTCCAAGAACAGATTGTCAAAAAAGAATAATATGCGCCCGTAGTGTCCCTTCCTGGGTTGGGAGTCTTTGAACAGTCTCTCAAGCCCTGGTCATCTCACGCTTGGACTACGGCAATGTGCTCTACATGGGATTCCGCTTGAAGAAGCTTCAGAGGGCACAGATTGCAGCCATGTGGACAGTTCTTAGAGCCCCTAGTGTGGCCCATGTTACCCTACTGTTCTGAGAGTTTTACTGCTTGCCAATTTGCTTCTGAGTCCAATTCAAAATATTAATTATCACCTTTAAAGCTCTTCATGGCATGGGTTCAGGTTATCTGAGGAGCCCTCTCACCCCAGTGGGATGGCCTGCTCCACCTATGCTGGCAGAAGAGGAATGCTGCGGACCCCATTGGTCAAGGAATTATAGCTGGCAGGGTCCAGGAAAACAGCCTTTTCTGCCATGTGTCCTGTAGGACATCATGCCCCCCAAGGTGAAATCTGCACCTAAAGAACTGGTTTTGGCCTTCCCAGAGGGCCTGAAGAACTGGTTCCGACAATTGGCCTGGAGCCCCCATGGGGTATTTCATTTTGGAGTTGGTTAACAGACTAAGATAAGACCCCACCTCCCCCTGGTGTGCATTAGCTCCCTTCACCCTCATCTTTGCCAACTTTTAACTAATTTAATTTTACTACAGTGGAACCTCGAATTGTGAGCATCTCGATTTGCAAGGTTTTTGCAAGACAAGCAAACATTTTTAATAAAATTTAATTTGGTTAATGAGCAAAAACTTGCAAGATGAGCGCAATGAGCTCACGCGGGAAATCTCACAACGAAGCCATTGTTTCTTCTCTCTCACTGCATAAAAAGCGTAAATTACCTGAAAGGTGTTCAAGAGAAAGAACTCTTGAGATTCAGATTCCAGATTCTCCTTCCAGGCAATAACCCTCCCCCTCCTCTCTTCCCTCTCATCTCCCTCATGCCAGACAGGACTCTTTGCAAAGTGAGGGAAGACTGACCCTCCGTCTTGCCTGT
>JANHZU010003127.1:58186-69027 GCA_032468055.1 Acrochordus granulatus | reverse complement strand
GGGCATAAGTAGCATTGAATTAATTATTAATTAATTAATAATTAATTAGCATTGAGCACTGAATTAGCACTTTGATTGGTCATTGAATGAATTATTGTTAAGCAAGGACTCTTTGTAATCATACACACAGTGGAACCTCCGATTGCGAGCCACTTAGTGCATGAGATTTTTGCAAGACAAAAATTTTTTTTAAAAAAATTTAATTCGGTTGACAAGCGGCAACTTAGAAGATAAGCACCGCACGATGACCTCGTGCGGGAAATCTCACAACAGAGCTGATGGTTCTCTCGCTGCGTAAAAAGTGTAAATTAAGTGAAAGGCATTCAAGAGAAAAAACTCACAAGACTCGGACTCTGGATTCTCTTTCCAGGCATTCCCCCTCCCCTCCTCCCTCTCGTCTCCTCATGCCAGCTGGGATTCTTCTCAAAGCGCACACAAAAACACACACATACACGTCACTTGGCACCCTGCTGCCCATCTCTTCTCCCCTCTCATAGCATGGAAGCAGGTTATGATGAGAAACATTTTCAAACCGTCCAGGAAAGACCCCTGGAAAGACATTGCCAAGGGAAAAGGCCGTTTTGCCTTAAGCGGAGGTGGCAAATCCTCCAGAGCCAGCAGGGGCACCAGATAGCAGCCGGCCTAGCAGCAGACGATGGCCAGAATCTGCCTCGAAGCAGATCTGTAAGTGTTGGTTAGTTTGCTCTATTTCTGCTTTATATCATGTATTAATCATAGTTACTTGTTTCAGATATTAGGGACAATCAATTCTACATAAAATTCTGTTGAAAATGATTTTTTTGTGAATATTTTTGGGGGCGTGGAACGGATTGTCCGACTGTCCATCATCTGAAACCTCGTTTCGGTTCAAGAGCAATTCGGACTCAGACCGTTCTTCTGGAACAGATTAGGCTTGCAATCGGAGGTTCCACTGGATATTTAAAAAAAAAATTCCTTAGTTTCATGGAATTTCAGCTGGAAAAGCCTGATCAGTGAGATAGACATATGAATTACCCTGAAAGAATACTTCAGACACAATTTGTGACACAAATGGATTAATTAAAAAATTGTGGCTGTTTAAAGAGGTAACAAATATATACTGGTGACATATGAAGATTTTGATACAATAAATGTGCTAAACTTCAGGGGAGTCGTGAACCTCTTTTCTAAGTAAATCTGGTTATCACAGCTATTCTGCAAGAAATTACACCACCATGCATTATGTTAAAATGTGTTTTCCACACATAATGCAGTTCTTATATTTAGTTATAAATGGTATATAACTATAGCTCAACTGCACCTAATAAGTTGCACTCCAGAAGTGTTGGATTATTATTTATTTAATTTATAGTCAAGCTTTCTTCCAGGAACTTGATTCAGTACTACCTTTCTTTTTCCCACAACTGCCATCATGTGGGATAAGTTGACTGGGAGACTGTGATTGGTTAAAAGTTGCCCAATAAGCTTGGTTTCAAGTCCAAATAACCATTCAAGGATGGGCTTGAAACTAAGCCTTCTTTGTCCTAGTCCAACTTCTTAACACTTATGTCACACAGTTCTCTTCACCACAATAAAAGTCTGTAGATTATGGGAATTAATCCTGGAGTGGATGCATTAGTTATTTTAAAATTATTTCTTCTGAAATATTTATTACACAATGCAGAAAAATGTATCCAACAACAAAGAGTATGAAAGCACACTGATAAATCATCTGGTTAAAATTACCTGTACAATCAAAGGTCTATCTTCAGGGCACACTTCACAATACAAATTTTCCTTACGGTAATTGGCATCTCTGACAAAGACCTGAGCATGCAGCATGGGGCTATAACATAGATGGGCTCCATGACGGCGGCTTAACAGTCTCCAAGCCAATTCACTTTGATCCACCATGGGAGCAATCACAAAACGGGCCCCTCTCAGTGTGTTTTTCCAAAACTCAAAGCCCTTGGGTTTGGGCATCATCTTTTCACTGGAAAGAAATACAAACTGTAAATGCTAATATCCTTTTATTCATCTTAGAAAATTATAATAAACATTAACTATTCAACAACTGATATTAATTAGCTATATCATACTTATATATCATAATTAGCTGTACCAATAACTCTTGCATTCTACCATTTGTATTGTACTTAACATCTCCTATATACAATAGTCAAATGCATAAAACAGGGCATTCAAATGAAAGAAGAGCCAGACTTCTGTGCATTTTAAAGTATATAATATATATTTAAGATAATATAAAACTATATAGTAAGTATATTAAATTATATATTTAACATTTATTAACAAAAATGTTAAAGAGCAAGGATTCTATAATTTAGAATACATTTCCTACAACTTCTATATTTATATGGTTATTATTTTATGGTTCTGTAAGCCCTGCTTTATAATACTACAGCATGCTGCATTTTATTTTCCTTACTTGCCAATCTAAAATGCCTTATTAGAGTTTATTAATTTAATCTTGAGAATTAAGGCCAAATTTAAAAAAATGCTGACTATAAAAATAGCACTATGCACTTCTATCGACTTGTCCATGGATGACTGCAAGAAACCAGATCTTGGGCCATGTCAAAGCTTAAAGGAGTGACAAGTGTATTAATTCCTCCCGTATTAAACACTACCAGCAAAGCTGTGTCTGGGTGTGAAGTTCACACTTTTTCCAATCACTTCCCCCCTATTTAGGGAAATAAACAGAGAGAGCCCTGTTACCTCATAAGGGCAAAGCTGGCACACGGTTTTATAAGGCTAGGGAGCCGAGCCAATCCAATCTGGTCGGACGGCCAAGCAAGTCTGTAAGGACTCAACGGGGAAAGCCCACCACGCTACATCGGAATGACTTGCTGCAGTTATCCAAGGGAGGAGAGGGCGAGGGCTGTAGCGGGTGCCTTGGCAAGAGGAGCCCATCCCGGCCTCCGCCTCCATTTACCTTTTCAAAAAGCAGCAGCGGCAGAAACGCCACCCGCTCCCGCTCGACCAGACCTCCCAAGCCCAGCGCGCATCTCCCAGCCCCGCTGTCCCGGGAGGCAACCGGGTAAAAAAACCAGGCCAGGAGCCCAGCCCGCCTTCCTCCTCAGGCGCCCCAGGCCCCCAGCCCAAATCCTCCTTCCTCCAGAGCCCGACTGCCCCTGACCCCGGCCAGGATGAGCCCCGGCAGGGCGACTAAGCCCGCGGACGACGCACCCGTCATTTCTCTCCGGCCCGCGTGGGAGGGCGTAACCTCGAACCCGCCTCCTCGGAAACGACGGCGCGGAAGAAAGGGGCCGGGCGGCTTTCTCTCGGCCTCCTCTACCGGAAGGAAAAGGAGGAGACGAACTTCCTGCGCTCGCCTTACTTAGCTTGTGGGGGGAGGGTCGGGTGTCCCGGAGTGTGTGAGTAAACTTATGTTCTAGCGCGTGTAGGAACTCAGGCAGTTGGGTTAATTAAGGACATCGTGGTTCAAGGAAAGGAGCCATCGTTTCTCGTTCCTTCCCAGTGCCGTGAACGTTGTAGAGAAGTTTTGATAATATTTTGTCTGATAACATTACAGGTAGTGTGCTCAGGTTAGGATGGCAATCGGGGCTGGAATTTGTTGCTAAGTGATGCATTCATAAAGCATGATGTTATGTTACCAGATCACTTAGCATTTACAGTCCCAGCAGTCCTGGTTGCCGCCATTACCCCAGGACTGCGTGGGTCCTGAAGTGACCCACGCAGTCCTCATGGAACACTGATGGGGGAAGAGGCGGGAGTCCACCTGGCAGGTGAGAGCTACGGTTGGGCAGGCAGATTCTGTCGGCAGACACTACAGAATACAAGTGGATGCCATGGGCAGGGCTATGGACCATGAATGGGTATGCAAGTGCCACAAGGAGCACTATGGAGTGTGGGCAGGCTGAGGGCAGCATGGAGCATGAGCAGGTGGGTACTGTGGGTGGGGAGATGCGGCAGGTAGGTACTAGAGTATGGGTGGGTGTGGGTGACAAGCAGGTAAAAAAGCAGTGGGTACAGGAGTGACTTGTGACCTGTTGCCAGCTTGCTTGTTGGAAGCCAGCAGTGAAATTGCAAATGGCCATTACGTGACCATGGGATATTGCAACTCAAAAATGGGAGCCAGTGCCAAGCACCTAAATTGCAATCACATGACAAGGATGCTACAACTACAACTTCGCAATTAGTTGTTATGTACCTCTTGTTCAATATCATCACAACTTTGAACAGTTGCTGAACAAGTGGTTGTAATTAGAAGACTGTACATTTTTGCTATGCCTTATCGTATGAAAAAGTAGCAGCAGCCAGTGGTGTAGAATACAAGTTAGGAATTTCTTGACATTTCATTTTGCCACGGGATAAGATGGGAGGATGTTGATACTCTAAAGGGATGCCTGAAGAGGAAGCATGGTACATTGGATTGTCGTGACATTATTGTAAATCCATCCAACTGGCAAGTGTTATTGTGCATTACCTGTGAGAATTTCAAGATGGCTTTCTCAAATATCATTTGTGGCTCAGCTTATTCTGACATGATTATATAGATCTACACATGCACCCAGTTATGTGTAAGAGATTGTACCAAATGTGGCATTAGGTATTTACCTGAGTAAACTCAAGTATTGATACCTACTAGGGCTATATGACTTACAATAGTGCAAGAGCTGTTATCTATCCTTTCCTGAAACATCTAAGTGCCAGTAACTGTTTCAGGTTCCAATGTTGGCATTCAGCATGCTCAACGTGTGGTGAAAAATTGGCAATATTGATCTTTAAATTAAAACATACATATATATATAATTAAAACACACACACACATATATATCTGATTGGCTAATTGCAAAATAGCTTCTATAGAACAATTGGTTGCACCCATTAAATTTCTGCTACCAGTTGCCTTAATTCAGAAATATGTATTTTACTTCTATCAACAAAAGCATTGAAAAGTGAGTCAGTCACTCTTTTTCCTAGACTAGAGCTGAAGAATAAATGAAATTGTTTAAAAAGTGGAGTGTATATTTGGCCAACCCTCTTTTCCTCCCAAGATGATGCGTTGATGGGACTAAGAATACATTCAAATATGGCCAAAATCATCCACATATGCTTAGGTACTCTTTATTATGTGGAAAAGTGTTTTTACAAACAGCCCAGTGGAACCTTGCATTTTAGGAATGTAATGCAAAAGCAACCTGGAATATTCTTTTTATGGGTAATATATTCAGTTTTACTGTTATTCATTTGTTATGATGCAGAGTAGTTTCTGCAAATAACGCAATAATATTTCTTCAAACATATTTTAATGCTGCTGGCATTCATTTTCCTGTGAATGTAGTTATTTTTGTATTTTGCATTGTCTTTTCAATTATATTAAATAAACATTAATCTCATTCTTCTATTGGAAATGTAGGCAGTTAGGGGCTCTCAAATTGTAAAAAATAATGAAGCAGTTTTTTTTACCAGCTTTAAAAATTAAAGCAAATGGAAGACACAGATTAAGATACTCAAGAAAGCATGTTTGTGCAGTCAATAAACCACTCCAGTCTGAATATACTTTTTTTCAAAAAAAGCAAAAAACAAAAACAACACCCTAACCCAACAACCACCAAGAAATGTAGAAATAGACAATGAACAATATGGCAGATTTAAAGTGTTTAAGACCTGCAGAAAAAAAGATGCAGTTTTTTCCTAATGTAAACATAAAGGGGGGGAGGACAGACATAATGGTCAGCAATTTTTTTTTCCATTTTTTACTTCAAAGGGCTTCTTAATTAAGAACTAAAAGCATGCATCTAGCTGCATGTCCACAGAGGGGCTAACCAATTCATTCTCAGCAAGTATGAAATGTGTGTGCCTCAGTGCCACTAAAATAATCCAACTGAGAAACTGCATTCTAAAAAGTTTGGAGAGGCAGTACAATTCCTCTTATTGGTTGCTCAGAATATCTCCACTGTATCATTACTGCAGCAGAAATGCACTGATTCCTCTACAATCATCTCCAACGCAAAACAAGCAAAAATAAAAGAAGAAATTCAATCAACTCCAGTAATCTTTATTTTTTACATAGGAAGTTTTGCAGATATTGGAAATTACTACCCAGTTCTGTTTGAAAAATGGGGAACGAAGGATTACATCAGATTCTTGTCAACAAGAAACTCCGTAAACTACAATTCTTGAAGTTGCAAATAGGGAATAAACTAAACCAAAAGCATTCTGGGGAAATGTTTATATTGGGCTTGGAAAATTATATATACTTAATTTGTGCATTCTCAGATGGTGGGCATAGTATCTAAAGTTTTGATCTCACAATCTTAGCTAAAAAAAGCATGCCATTATACATGCTCAGAATTACCATTTTCTTAAATCAGAACCTGAATAAGAGTTTAGCAATTTCACAAAAGTCCATCTCTCTGCAGAGAAAGGCATTACTTGTGTGGGGAATCTTCCTTTCATTCTAAATGACGTGAATTTAAAACAAATTTTAAATTTTTAAAATAACCAAGCAGGAGAAAAATATACTCCTAAATGGAGTATTTCATCCTTATTGTTTAGTCAGTTACAAATTAAAACACCGTACTTCTAGTAAAGTAACAATGCAATAAATACCTAGACTATTTCAAGTTAAAAATAATAGGTACAAAAGAGCCTCAGTGGAATAATTAATTTACTATTATTGCTACAGACTGACCCTTCACAGACATATGTGTCTCCAAAATCAGTTGTAGCTTCCATCCTTGGTCACTGGACTTGGCTAATTCCATTTTATCCTTTGGAATACTTCTAGACAACAATACAATACATAGTACAACATACGCATACACATATCTGCTCCTAACTTTTTTTGCATATTGCCAAATGATGTAAATTTGAATAGTTCCTTGCAACAGTGCAACAAAAATGGTACTGTAACTGGAGAAAAAGATGCTGATTGGTAAGACTTTTTAGGCTTGGCTGTAGAGCAGATGACAAAGTTCTTGGGGTTGCTATATAGCCTTCAGAAGTATCTAGCCTTCTCGAACACTGTCCCGAGGTTCTGCTAGTGAGCTGTGAATGATCCCAATAATAGATTCAACGCCTTCTCCTTCTAGCACAGTACGATGGTCCCCTTCAACAACATGGACAAACACTTTCCCATCACAGACCTGCAAAGAATATAAAGATACAGAAGAGAACATTACAAATTTCAGCCAGTAGTGTAAGATTTTTATTTATTAAATGTCTGTGCTGATGAAATCTGAAGACTCTCGGCGGCTAATGAACACACATTAAAACATCAATAAAAACATTAAAATAAAAAACCTGGTGGTTTTAATTAAGAATTAATCTTAATTCAATTAAGATTGAGACCTTAATGTCCTTCCTTTGTAATGTTGGCTGCTTCTGTTAGATTACTTCCAGTATTTTTTTCCTTGATTTCTTTCAGTCACAACAAAAATAAGATCTAAGACTTTTGCTTTCCTTTTGGCAAATCCATTTGTAGAAACTATTAAAACAGATCTTTAGCTATAGCTAATATTGGGGAGATCGTGAATATATTTGCAGGGAATCAATACTGGAAAGGCATTGAATACATTTATAGATGCTTCAGAGTCCCAAAAAAACAGGCAAAGAGGAGAAAGAACCTAGTATATCTCCTGCAATTCATTCTAACAAGTCTTTAATGATGAAGAAAGGGAGGACATTTATTTCACTTTATTTAACTAATTCTTTTTTTTTGTATGTTATGTGTGTGATTACCAGTCCCCTAAATGCCTGCAATTGTTCTGTTTTGGGAAGTATGGCAGTTAATGATGAAAAATATTCTCTGCCCAATGGAATATTCTTCCCCTGGAGGTGAGGCAGGCCCCTGGCCTTCAGCAAAAAGGTGAAGACCTGGCTTTGCAGCCTCACATGAAGAGCCCTGATAAGGATGCAGCCACAGGGCTGGCTAGAGCACAGCCCTGAGACCCCCCACTTTGCTTTTTAAATCAATTTTATAATCTTCGCTCTTGCTCTCTATTCAATTTTAAAATTTTATATTTTTTAAACAGTTTATTGTATATTGCCCAGTACTTCACTGTGAGGAAGGTGGGCAGTGAAAAAATGTGATAATTAAATAAAAGAAATAAAAAACAGATTGTTCTCAAAAATCTCTTAAGGACTAGATAAAAGTTCATAGTGATTTTGTATTCTAAATTGTCTAACTTGGCTAAAATAGGTTAAAAATTAAAACAGCGTGACTCTAGCAAAAGCAGTGTATTTAGTATGAGATAGGGATGATGGGTCAACATTTATACATGCTAATTCAATATGACTTAATCCTACACGTAATACATCAAGAGTGCAGCCTATGTTCCTGTAAGATGAGAAAACCTATATGATGAAAAACCACAAAGTCATACAATTTTTCAGACTCACCTCTGAAAGCCTGTAGTCTCCTCCAAGACCCTCTCCATACTCATTATGAGTCTTTGCTTTCAGTAGCGTCACATTGCCATGATATTTGGACTCTGGTACATACTGATCTGCTGCCTTTAGTTTGTGGTAAAAGGAAACAGCAGCAAAAGTGAGTACCTCGTGGCTGATATCTTTGTGATTCTGAGTAATCAGGTCTGCAGCAATATTAGCACGAGCTTCCAAATTTGGTAGGGGCAAAAGAATCTCCAACAACTGTAAATCATAAAGATAAACACATCAATCAAGCAAAGTGTTCCCATAGTGCACTTATTCAAGGGAAATACACACTCATGTAAATTATACTTATGTCTACATGCATACAGTACATGTATTCTGTAACAGTGAACAGTATGAAATAGAATTATTACCTTATTATACTCCATGCCAGAGAACTGCTGGACAAAGGCACACATTGCTTCTGTCTCTGCTTCAGCTTCATTTCCTGGAGTTAGCTTGGCTCTGTAACTCTGGAAGAAGAGAACGATTCAAAAGGTTATTTTCATGACAAGAACTTTAGATACAGAACATGATGGTAAAACACAAGAATTACAATTATTAGGAGAACACAAAGGATAAAAATGGCCACTACACTTCAGATAAAAGATTTGAAATGCTTTCTAGTTTCTTTTGTGTCTAACTATGACAATGAGATAACAATGAAATGTTTTTGTCACCAATTTGCATTATAGAAAACAATGTTGGAATAGGAAACTGATTCATAAATCATAAGTGGATGAATCCACAACAAAATATATGTATGCTGAGGATCTGCCAAGTAGTGCTAGTAGGTTGACCTTGAATCTCTTACCTGAGTACGTGCTGCTACATAGGAGTGAGAGCCATCAACCAAGAAGAGGCTGTTGGGTAAGTGGGCAGGACTCTGCTGAGCTTGGAGTTGACAACACATTTCAAAGGCGACACAGGCACCAAAGGAGTATCCAGAAATTCGATAAGGACCTTTTGGCTGTATCTCTTTTATACAGTTAATATAATAGGATGCCAGACTCTGTATACTGTCCAATGGAGCAGCTAGTGATAGAAAATAAAATTAGGAAAAATGTCAGGTAGTTGATGCATTTTTATAATCCTGCAATAAAAATCCAAGCCAGGCTAATATAAATTTTGATAAAACACTGAAGATGTTTGATTGTCTCCCTCTGCTTATAATTTGTTTTTTGTTTTAAGTATCTCAGCAGTGAATTATATTGCTTGGAAATTATGGATTAGATAAATATGTTAAGCACAACAGCTACCTTTGGTACATTGAAGCCCATAGCTTGGTATATGGAGCTTAGAGGCAAGAGTATTGAAGACAGAGATGGATCCTTCAATGGGATGAATAAGGAAGAGCGGAGACTCAGTGCTCTTCACCTCATTGAGTTGTATAATTGTTGGTTCATCTGGATTAACCAAGAGGTTATTCAAATCCACTTTGAGTTGTTCAATTTGATCTCCTTTGGTTTCCTGGGATAATACTAAAGATAAGACATAGACATGTTTATACAGTGAAATAAAAGAGGTTTATAGGTTGGTCTGGCACAAGTTTAAATAGTTTTTTAAAGCTTTAACCCCTGAAGTACTAGGGTCCAAGCCCATTCTGATTCAGAAATTCTGAGAATGGGTCCTCATATACAGTAGTTTTTCTTTTAGAGAAAAGTCATATACCTGAAATACAGATTGAGGCCCCAGCACTAAGTTAACATTTTGCTCTTATACCATTTCCTACTCTAGATTTGCTCTTGCCCAAGTAGCTATTACTTGTAGAGAGGAAAAGACAAATGGATAATAGCAACTTCAGGGGGAAGTATTACCTAGTCAAAACCCAATAGTTTTAATTGCTTCTATCTTTTTGCCTTTTCTCTGTCATGCATCAAAAGCAGGGCAGAATTTAGTTGCTTATATAGACTTACTGTCCTGAGACCCAGCTTTGGAAGAAAAGTCCCGTAATTTGTTAATGGTAAGCAACCGTACATCTCTCATCGACATAACAATATCATAGTCCCGCTCCAGGGTCTGGCGGACTTCAACCCCCATCAAGGAATCCAAACCCAAATCAGCCAGAGAGGTGTCAGCATTCAGATTGTTCACATCACGGACACCTGAGGAAAAGAAAAGCTTGCTTAATGTCATCTGGGTATAGCCTTTTAGACTGTCTCTTCAAGATTTAGCACTTGTTGACAGCTTTCCTTTCTTTACTGACTTGACATCTCTTGAAGGGATTTTGCATTTATATATAATTTTAATTGCTCAACTCGTTAAGGAATGCATGAAATATGATTTGAGGTATTTATGAAATAAGAGGGCAGCTGTCTTTTAGGCAATATTTAAAACACTATTTTAGTATGGTCAGCCACATTTCAACTCTTTGTACAGTGGTGCCTCACAAGACGAGATTAATCCGTTCCGGAAGAACACTCTTAGCGCGAAATTCT
>JANHZU010003127.1:24828-39578 GCA_032468055.1 Acrochordus granulatus | reverse complement strand
CAATCCTACAGCAAATCAACCCTGTTTGCTCTTTGGAGGGACAGATATTGAAGCTGAAGCTCAAGTACTTTGGCCACATAGTGCACAGAGAGGACTCATTAGAAAAGACTGTGATGCTGGGAAGGACTGAAGAGAAGAGGAGAAGGGGACAGCACTGGATGAGATGGATAGATAACATAGTCAGTGTGAGGGGCATGAGCTTGGGAAGACTCTGGGAGGCAGTACAGGACAGGGGGGCCTGGTGTAATGCAGTCCATGGGGTCGCAAAGAGTCGAACATGACTGCGCGACTGAATAACAACATAGTTTGGGTACTGACCTTATTGTCCTCTCCATTACTATTCCTCACCCAAATTTCATAGTTCAGAGCCTGCCTAAACATTGTATACATTATTTGGGAGATTTCCCTTCTAAATAAAACAGGGCTTAATTTTTGTAAAAATGGGTAGGGTTTCATCATTGCTATGTTTTTTAACAGCAGAGCTATTTTTTAAAAAAGGAGGGGGCAGAATTCATTATTTCAAATAACTCAAACATACAGCAGAAAGTCCTGATAAAGCTTCTGCCCCCTCTGATTTAAACACCATACAAGAAGAACCCTCTTCCTTCTCCTTATCACATAAGCCAGACATTTGTCGATGCAAACAGCCAAGTTTTTAGCACTGCCAATCAAAAGGACCTGGGCTATTTCAGACAGAAGAAGCAATGAGAATAGGTGAGGATGATAAGCAAAAGAGACCAGGAATTCTGGTAAAATTCCCTAAGTGAGGGAAGACCATTGCACAATAAAAGTCTTGACTGGGAGCATCTGAGAGGCAAAATGATACATGCCTAAAAAAGCAACCTTAAGAAAAGATGATGGTTCCTTAACTGCAAATTGATAAAAAGATTGCTTTGGATTTTGAATGGCCCTGATTTTGATCCAACAGAGGCTTCCACAGTGGGGGGGAAAGAGGATTTAAACAGGTCAAAACACTCATCTAACTCTCAAAAGAGCTTAGAGGGCTTGCAGAAGAAAAGTGAAACTGGCTAATATCACTTCCAATTTTTATCCACTATTTGACAGGAAAGGTCACAGATACATAAACTCAGCAGAAATAAGATTTAAAAAAAAAGAACAAGTATCTGAAATCAAACTTCCAGTAACTTTTAGTCATTTTGCTGGCTGTATTTTACACAGCACATCTATAGTGTAATTTGCACACTGGACTGGAAAAACAGGAAAAGAAGTTTAATGCAAAGCAGATCCAAATTCACAACAAAGCTTAATATCTGTTGCATAATTGAACTTTCAGATTGCAGTTTAAACTGGTGTTGCATTTACCTTTGTGCATGATTCTTCTCCCTAAACAGATTTTTCAAAAATCTGTACAGACATTCCACACATTTATATTCCCAAGATGTTCCTCCCTCTTGATGGGATTTGCATCTTAACTTCTGGTACTCCTTGGGTCTAACAAGTTATCATGTGGACCTTTCTCTATGCTCTTTGGAATAATTTTACAAAATATTCAGATGACTTGTTCTTCTTTAATCACTAGCCATCTTTTATTTTTTCCATTTTTTTCTCTTGCGAAAAAAACCTATTAAGTATGAAGACATGAATCCAAATATTCTATTCTCCAAAGGTGTAAATGTACTTTGCTTTATAGCCTTTACCAGGCATGGCCTTTTCCCTTTCTTTCTCAGTCCCACCTTCCGATTTATAGTTAACATGTATGCAGGGGTTTTAGTGGATGTGTGGAGACCAAGATGGGCAGAACAAATAAACTGACTTCTTCTCATCATAATTTGTTCAGCAGTGCATATAGGATGTTGGAGTTTTTTCTAATACCTTATATGAACAGTTCACTGCACTTCCTCACTAAAGACAGAGGAGCTATGCAATGTGAAAGACATTTTGTTTTTCTTTTCATCCACTAACCAAAGTATTGTATGAGGGTAATGATCTGCAAAAGGGCTTTCTCTGATGGTTTCACATCTTAGAGGAAAGATAAAACTATATCTTACTCTTCAGTAGCAGGCAAAGGTTTTCAATTTGCCCAACCCTATTTAATGCTCTTAATATATTCCTCTGATACTGGTTTTAACAAGTACTCTTAACGTTAATTTTCTGTCCTTTTAATTAACATAAGATTTTTATTTTATTCCAGAAAGCAAAAAGATTTTAAAACTGAATATTATCAGAAGCATGAGCCTACAAAATCCTTCCATCTATTATTTTGATCTAATGAATGTAGGTACTTCATATTTCCTTGGTAAACTTTTTTGTTAGCTTTTTAAGGGTTTTCAACCACAACACATCCAAAGACAATGGTTCTGGGAAGACTGGTCCCAGGATATTCTTACTAACTTTTACCACAGTAGCTCCCAAGAGTAGTACCTGTAGAAGAGCATGCGGAGCAATCTCCACTACCACTGCATTATCTGGAACATGCTTCAGACCTTCCTGGAACAAGACTGGGTTGACAAGGTTATTCACATGATATTCAGCAGAGGAGTACTGAGCCAGATCACTTTGCCACTGACTTTCAGGGATAGAGGTACTGATCCAGCGGGAAGAGCGAGGCTTTGGATTTAGGATCACCTAAAAGGAAAAAATAAAAAGACATGCAAAAATTAGATGTCTCTTCTTTTGATCTGAACCCCTTTTGCCCAGTACTGGATCCTTCCAGACCATTACCTTTTGCAGGGCACTCAGCAACACGGGTGCAATTGAAGCCATATAGTAGGAATGGAAAGCAACTCCAGCACTCAGCACTTCTTTTGCAAACACACCTTCTGTTTTCAGTTTGGATACAAATTTGGCTACGGCCTCCTAAAATATTAGGAACAAATAATAACCATTTGGAGGTATTCCAATAGTTTATAACTAATTGCAATGTGTACTTGGGCTATGCTGCCTGAAGGACATCCATTACTTCCCACATGTTGCTCCAATGTAGATGAGTCAATATTTAATATTATACAAAGTATTAAGTATTCCAGGAACTAATATTGTTGTTTCTTACATCATTCTCCTGAACTGTCCAAACAAACTGAAATAGTATTATTTTCCATCCTGCTGCTCCATCCAGAAGGCAACCAAGGTAGCCCATAATCCTCATTCTGCATGTAGCTCTTGGCTAACATCCACACAGTCTGCCTGCCACTCCTAAGCTAAGTTTTCACAAATGCAATTGAGTTCAATTAGTTTAACAGCATTGAGCTTTTATGTCCACCTGACCCAGCTGAGAACATATCTAAAAAGCTAATACCTTTTTTGCACAACATTTGATGTAATAGTTCACAGTAATATTTTACCTGAGGCCCTGAGATGGTGACAGTGTCTTCAGCATTGTGACATGCAGGTACCACTCCTGGAGGGCACCTCTCCCTGCATTCTTCCCATGTCAGACCTGAAATTGACAGATGAGTTTAGATAAATCCAATCCAATGAGGAATAAGCAAGAAAACATTTTTCAGAGGAACAGCAACATAGACTTCCTGGGTCTAGAACACATTTGCTTCCTTAACATTATCTCTGTGTCTTAGCAGAAAAAAAACCCCTTTGTGAGAAGAATTATGAAGCACTTTTCCTCATCTAGTATTCAGAAGATATCACCAAAATCTCATGCCTTCTCCATTAACAAATAGTCCAAAATTATGTTATATGTACAATGCTCTCCTGTGCATATTTATTCAAAGGGACCATATTTCAATGTGCACTGAATCATAGCTGTAATTACATAAAGTTGGTGACAGTGACAGTTGTAAAGACCTGAAAAGCAAGTTAAGTGAGCATTTTAAGTCTTCATACAGTTTAGGGAACAGAACACTTTCCTCAAAGTTTTGAATAAGCACAATGATGTCAAGTATTATAACTCCCAATTAGAATGGCATCTACTATTCTAAACAGCACTATTTAAAACTCATCCTGTCATTCTTATGCTCTGTTCCTACCGTCCAACTTCCATGCTGAAACCTTGCCAATTTATTTACAAAGTTTTCTCCTATTACAAGTTGTAGGCCAACATTTGGGCTTCTATATTTTATACTGAGTTAACTGAACAGTTTTCAAATTTTACATTGTGTTAATTCAACAAGGTTTACATAGTTGAACTGTATGATGCAAATAAATAACTGAAAAAAGGCCAAACATGTACATGTAGAATGTCCTTCGTAACACATATTTACTGGCATGCTCAGTAACTAACCCTGAGAAAATTAATTGAAGCTGCCAACTATTGCTTCAATTAACAGCAAATGCAGCAACCTCCATTCATTCCACTGGCTAATCAATATTTTTAAAAATTAAAATGCTGAATATCTAACCAGATACACGAGATTCATGCAGGAATACTCATTCATTTTCTTAATTGGCTTCTAGGGCTGCTCACTAATACACTACTCTAAACAACATGCAGGGATTAAAAACAATATAAATAAAATAAAACAATATTAGAAATAGCCAGGCCAGGAGGAACTCTCTCAAGAGTTAACAACACGGGGACAGAGAATAAAGAATCCATTTTGATAATCAAAAGGGAAGTTGAAAGAGGGACTGTACTCTATAAAGTATACACACTTATTTTGGCAGTTGCTTCTGGAAAATAAGCTTTGCAGATGTATCTATTGTTTCTTAAAGTTGTCAAACCTGGTTGACTAGAGTCAACAGCTCAACAAAAAAAAAAGATGGGGCATTTTGAGAAACAATGTCTATTTCTAGCACATTCTTTTGATGGCCTTTGTTAATGTGATATTCCATCAACAAAAATAAAATATTATTTTCAAGTCTAACCCAGGATAGAGGATTATACTGTTGTAAGAATGTCACAACTCTGATGTATTTCTATATGGTTTTGTAATGAAGAGTAGTAACCTAAATCCAACTCGTTTTCTTGCTTAATACACCATGAGTTAGATCTTCTTAAGGCCATAAACATTTATTTCTGAGCATTTGAACTTTGATTTAAACATTGGCAAATCTCATTTCCATATAATTGGAGAACCAATTCTCCATCCCACAGCACAGCTAATTAGGACATGATGTATAAAGTCTTTTTTTTACATCCTTTTAACTAAACTCATTGACAATACCAGAATTTATAGCAACAGCTGTGACCTGCAAACAGGTTTACATCTTCAAAAGTCAATATAATAGCCTGATGAAGTAGGTTAGTCTTTTCTTTTGGTGAATGAACAGCAATAAGCATGGCTTGCCTAAATTAATGGCAAACGTTGATTTTTTAAAATTCCAAATCTATCAATGACTAAGAAGTAGTTTTAAACATCAGTGTATCATAAGGAAAATGCTTTATTGGACATTTTACTAGGTCTATCCAATAGATTCAATAAAAAAATATTTTAATGAAAAATTATTTTATTGAAAAATTTTCTGTAAGAGCTTTTTTGATATGCTGTAACTTTCCCCAAACACCCATTATATCAATGCTGTATAATCCAACACATCTAGAGGGGCAGCAGGATGAAAAAAGTTAGGCAATATGATCACAATCAAAAGAGACAAACAAAGAATAGAAATAGAAAAGTAACATCAGTTTTATGGGGTATCAGAGTACACTCTAGTACTTGGCCATTTGAACACAGTAGTATAAAGAAAGTAAACCATTACTAGGCAATTTTCCATTCTTTGCATTGAAAATACAAGGCAATAAACTTTCAGTAGCCATAGTGTAAACCAGGATGTCACCTAAACCGTAATATGAATGGGTGGAGACAATATATTGGATGCAATATATTGTGTTAATTTAGGTTTAAGAATTAGTCCATGTGAACTCCTTCCTCAGCTTATAACTCAGATTTTTTTTCTTAATGTACATGAGGAATTTTTACTTACCAACAGCAGCCATGCCTCCTGGTGGCAATTTTGCTTCTTTGACACATTTTCCTCTCCAGTAAGCTGAGAGAATTACTTCTTCGTGTGTTAAGGAATTATCTGCATAGCCACAGGCCAGTTCTCCGACTGAGTGACCAATAATTCCATCAGGCTGCAAACCTGCAGCTCTTAAAACATCAATCTGTGCAATCTGTGGAGCAGAATATTGTTGCTGAATTTATATATATGAAGCAGCACTGACAAGCCTATCCAGGTAAGCATCATCTGAGCAGTTTTGACTGGCACAATGTAAAAGTTCCTGAGATATTTTCTTAAGCGGTTCCTAAGAGTGCTTAATTGTACCCTCATCTCTCTTTCAAACATTTTGTCATCTAGTCACACATATTCTTCAACTTTTCTCATTGAATTCCTGTTGTCAGACCAAGAAGACAGAGGTTCTTTTTCCCAACTCCAAGATGATTTCAGAGATGGTACTATCTGGTACTGGGCCAAGGACCTCCTGTTGCATTCACACCAGCATTTTCCTACATTCAGCTGCCACAGAAATGAGCACAAAGTTACGGTAACTTTGTGTTGTTCTTGCATATGTCAAGGCAGTGGCCTATTTTCAAGATTTCATATTCTTGCAATTATATCTTAATGTGTCATTATTGTTTATTATTAATATACTGTTTTCTTCTTTTCTTCCAATGTGATCAAGACAGAAATCATGTTCTCCTTATTCTTATCTTAGATAAAGCTGAAAGATAAGTAGCTGACTCAAGATGAGTCACACTAAGTCATCCAGTAAGTTTTGTGATAGAGTTTGAACCTCAATCTCCATTGTCTGATTTGACATTAACTAAGGAGATGTCCTTTCCAGATGTTTTGAATTACAATTCCCATAATACATTGCTATAAATAATCCAATTGGAATGAGTGAAAACCGAAATCCAAAATATTGCAGAAGTATTATAGCACCCAACTTATCTTTAAAGTGCTGTACCAGCCTAGTTCCTTAAACTGTCCCAATTGTGACTAATTCAATTGTGACTATTTACTGTCACAAAATTTGTGTGCCTCAAAATGGCCAAATTAGACCTATCCTTCTTACCTGAATAGCTGCAAGCCCAACAAATGCATTTACTGTTTCATTAAAAGTATTTTCATCTGTATTCAAAAGGAGATCAGACACTTTCAAGCCTGTGTCTTTCAGAGCTTCATCTGAACGCAAGATGGATTGTTGGAAGAGATCAAGCTTCATCAGGCTGAGGCCCATACCTTTCCACTGTGTTCCCATGCCTGTGAAATAAAGAAGGAAATAACATTTGGTATTATTAGTGAATGCACAGGATGGAGATAGGATGTAACATTTGGAGCAGCATTAAAACATTTTGTTCCAGAAGATGTGAAACCTCAAGTTAGCAGCACAGTTAGCAGCACTTTAAGGAAGATAAGCCAGGCAGTTTCAAGGCTGTTTGCAAATGAATGGAGCTAGACAGAAAAAGAGAAAAATTACCTGAACAAATGTACCATAAAGGTCTCCCTGAGGCCTGGGCAACTTGAACTTCCTTTATATCACTTTCACTTCCAATCAAAGTATAGCCCCTATAGGGCATGGATGACACAGATACCCCAGAGATATTATTAAGCATGCTCAGATATGCAGTATGTTCCTGCATCTTGCAGCTCTGTTCTATTAATGTTTCTACTGCTTCTTGAGTTCTTCCACAAAACTGCAACAATTGTGGCAAATTGGGAGCTTCTGGTGGGGATGATTTGTTCCTATGGGCCCTTAGGATGATGTGAGCATTTGAACCTCCAAAGCCAAAAGAATTGATTCCAGCAAGATAGCCTTTTACAGGGGTTGGCACAGTAACTACTTGTAGGCTGCCATCTTGTAAGGCTGGGATATCTGGATTTGGGGTATTGTAGTGGAGATTTGGTGCCCATATACCGTTCTCAAATGACAGAATAACCTGAAACAGAGATAACAAGACTGAATATTGGTTTTGTAATAAATGTAATAAAGAGATACAATTTTGGCATCAACCATTAAGGTTAACCACCCCCATACTCTCAAGTTATGTATGAAGACTTTTAGACATTATAAATATTCTACCCTAAAAATCAACTATTTTAAAGTACAGTTCCTGTTTCTATACTGTGGAAGCTTCAATATTAAGGAAAGTTCTGTCCATCATAAATATCTTTTCTGTATTTCTCCCTCACCCTATAACTCTCTCCTCTTCTGTACTCACAACCTTGTCACTCTCCTCTTGCTTACATCCATAAGAATAATTGGGCCTAATTATCTCTGGGCACTGGTTCACTTGAAAATTATCACTCTGCTCTTACTCTCTTTCACAACCGAAGTGGGAGTAACATACACAATGAGACATCTATAAAATTTTGACCTTTGCTAAAGCTGCAAGACCAGAAGCTGGTTCTGGATGGCCCATGTTAGATTTTGTAGATCCAATCAATAACGGTGGCCGTTCTGATTGGCAAAAGACGTTGATAATACCATTCACTTCCTGGGGATCCCCAACCTAAGAACAAAAGAAATATTGGAAGATTTCAGAGCTAATAAAGTTTGCTTCATTCTGTCAGTTTTCTCCACAGAGTTGTACACGCAGGTAATATGGCTTGAGGGCAAAACTATTATGATTCAGGGTACTGGAAAGCCAGCATGAATATCTAAGACTGGGGGTATTTTTTTGTATCCAGTCTATACCTTCCAGTGTAACCGCATTCATGTTCATTCACAAAATTTTGAAATTATGAAACCATTTGAGGACCACACATTACCGAAATACTCGGATGAAAGAACAGGCTGGATCATGCTGAGGCATTGTCTTCTCCAGTGAAGACTTTAAATGGGAAATGTATTTTTTTCTAGTTCAGTTAGAGGGGTAAAGAAAAAAGATGTATTCTAAAAGAAATAATTACAGTAAGCATGAAAAGAATCAGAATGGAAATAGAATATACCTTTGTGCCTGTGCCATGAGCTTCTATATATTCTACTTCTTCAGGTTTAATGCCAGATTCTTTGTACAGAGAACTGACCAACTGTTGCTGCATCCATCCAGAAGGAAATGTTACACCTAAAGCAAGAAGGACCATTAATTCTCATTCCTGTATGAAATACTAAAATGGCCTCATTTAAGATAAAATTACTTGGGAAAAACTAGAAAAAAATTCCCATTTGTAACTCTCCAATTTTTTTTCTGCTTTTTTTCCTAAGACAGCAACACTATTAAGGAAAGGAACCAAGCTCCACAATTCAAGGAAGTGGGTAATCTTTTTGTGACTGGGGGGCTTCACTTTTATTCTTCGTTTCTTATAGCCTGGGTTTGGGGATTTGGGACCAATTTTTTTATCTTATTTGAATTTGTGAGTTAAATAGTATCGGTGTGTTAGGCTTATCATAGGTTTACTGTTCCTATTTTCATTTGTTTCTTATTGAAGATCAACAGAAATGAGTGTCATTGTTTAATTTTGCCACTGAATTCCTGTGAAGAGACTACCAGGAAGTTGCGTAAATGTTGACTTTGAGGCTGCATGCAGTTTTTGTACCATGAGGTTCCTAATTTCCTACATAGGCTAATCGTAGAATATTCAAGGATTTATTATTTTTTTCTATGTAAAGAGGGAAAAAGGTGGTTGCCGTGATGAACTGGCAACTTCTGCTATAAACTTTAGTTTCCTAAAGTTTCTGGATAGTAGTTGTGAGCAACTCTGTCAGTCTGGAATTCTAGAGAACTGCTGATGGTCAGTGTACATGCCAATAAAGTAAATGAAACCATAATCTGAACAATGACAAATACTAATTGTTTTAAATATCTTTAAATATATTTGTAGTTTAGGACTGAATTGTTGAGTAATAAGTGCTCACTGAGTTTGATTGTTCTGTGCACTGATGATGTTACCTAGTTTGGTAATGAAACATATGCAGAAATACAATCAAGCTCAGAGGCATTTCTCATCCAAACAGAGCACTGCTTTGTTTCCTGCCAGAATAATTCTTAACACCTTAGTACTTTCAAGAAAAGGAAGTATATCTCACCTTGTTCCTTAAATCCATCTGTGTTAGTTCCAGAGTTGACTATGGTAGCATAAATCCGTTTGGCTACTGATTTCTTAGTCAGAAACACAACTACAACAGCTTCTGAGCGACAATAGCCATTCCCTGAAGAAATGCAGAATCATAAAAGCAACAGCTTCAAAATATACTCTTGATTTAATAAATGGATTTCTAGTCATACTTTTCAGAAAGTATGAGTACTTGTCCACACTGAGCAACCAAAATGTAAAAATAATACTAAAAATCATGTTTATTCTCATATTTAAAATGGGAGATTTTTCAATTTTACATATATTTAGAAGTGTCACTATATGGAACATTACAAAAATAACTGATTAGCAGAATTTAGCTTTTCATTATCACACTGGACCACAGCCCCTGTATTTCATAATTCTACTAATAATCTATATATAAAGGTCACCATTCTGTTTCTCAGGTATTTAGTTATTATGGACACCAATTTTATGTCAATATGGGGTAACATATTCTAACATATTCTGACAGTGTATTAAATGTTACAGATATAAAATCTTCCCCCAAACAAAAATATTTATAGAAAAAACAGCACATAAAATATCTAAAAATATGCATATTTAAAATTTACCAAATAGACTAATTCTACTTGCTGTATATATAATGCTTACCATTGTCATAACAATGTGGAGGACATCACATTAAAGCTTTTTTGGTAATTCTAAAACTAATTACAGTGAACAATGAAGTAATGGCTTTTAACAGGTGTTCATTAAAAAAAGTACTCTTTAAAAAGAATAGTAGAGAATTAGCTTGCAAATTAGCTTGATATCTATGTTTTCCCTCATTTCTTCTTGTATTTTTAAAACAAATCTATTTCATTTATTTACTACAAACTAAGCTCTAAGTGGCTCTTTTGCCACATAATTTCTATGGAGAAGAAGCAATTTAATATTACCAGAGGCAATTAATACTTTAAAACAGGCTGCTTTCCCTGTTGATATACAAGGTGTTTCTCAGATTAAAAAAGCAATTAATCCATTAATGCTGAAAACCCTTGAAGGAAAAAATTACACTTGTCTGTTTTTTTCTGATTAAAGCTCTGAAAACCTACATATTTCATCCTCATCCTCAAATCCTGTAATGGACAACATAAATACTTAACAATGAGAAAAACCATCTTATTACCTTCAGCATCAAAAGATTTGCAGGTCCCCTCAGGGCTCAACATGCCAAGCTTCATAAATTGCACAGATGTGTTGGGTTTCAGGATAAGATTGACTCCACCTACAAGAGCTGATTCACACTGTCCACTGCTAATTGCTTTGTAAGCATTGTCCAGAGCAACAAGGCCAGACGAACAGGCTGTGTCAATTGACATACTGGGTCCTTTGGAAATACAAAGGATGAAAACAATTACAAACTTCATAACCTTTTCCAAGGTTATGTGCCAAACCTGCCCAGTTTTTTCTTGTGCAAAAAGAAAGAATTGCCCATGCTTTCTTATTGATTCCAATCTTCATGAAAAATCTCTTCACAAAAATCTTTGTCAACAACTCTGCTTTTCAAACATTGTAACTGAATCTGCCCAGAAATATAATTGAAAGGATATATTTCACCATCTTAGTACTCATATAAAATTGCCAAGATTCTTATCACTAAGCCGTTGCTTAGGAATTATTAGTTCACAAAATATCTACTGGTAGTTGATAATTTTACATTTGTAACCCTGCACACTTGCCTTTGAAATCAAAAAAGTAAGAGATTCTGTTGGCAAACATAGCACGTTGGCAGCCAGTCATACTGTATCCCAGAAGCAGATCAGGATCTATGCTAAATGCTTCGGCAGCTTCTGACCCACTCACGCCAATCCACACGCCTGTGTCTGTCCCTCGAATGTCAGTTGGATCAGTACCTACAGAGGAGGAAGACAAATTCAGTTCCCTGAGGCCTACAAAAGAAAACACTCAAAAGAACATCATGCATACTTGGTATTCAAGTAGCTAATGGAAACATGAGATGAGTGCATGGACAAGAGAAAAAAGGCATTTATGAAAAATCCAAGTAAGATTGTAAGAAAAAGTTTATGTTGAAGTACTAAAGTCCATTTACTCATGTTGCAGCTAAGTCATATTACTTATTTCCTAGATTTATATCTCGCTTTTTGATCAGGAGATCATAGTGTTCCTTCCTTTATTGTTCACAATAACAACACTCCTGTGAGGTAAGATGAGCTGAGAAAGGATTGTCCAAAGTCACTCTGTAAATTTTCATAGCTGAGAATGGGTCTCTCTGGTGCCTGTCCGAATAATGGCAGCTAGCAAGTCTGGGAGTCAGAACCATAGTCTAACTGGATTGTGGAATAAGAATATACTTTCACCAAATTAATGGACTCCCTAAAAGGGAAGGAGAGTTTTTGCCAGTCTTAATTTTTCAAAGAAAATCTTTGCTTATATCTTACACATTATATATTAGTAAAACAGAAATGTCATTTCACAGGTTATAGCAAGCATACTGGAACAAGTTTGGTCTAGTGGTTACGGCATCAGGCTAGAAGGCAGGAGATTGTGAGTTCTAGTCCTGCCTTAGGCACAAAAGCCATCTGAGAAATTTTGGGCCAGTCATATTCTCTCAGCCCAACTCAGTAAAGATAAGCAAGCAAGCAATGTCCGTGTCTTATAGCTGTTACTAAATGTGGCAATCAAACTGCTCAATAGACCACATCTTTTTAGTTTCTTTATATACACATTGCAGTCAAACCAACATGGTGAAGGTGGAAAAAGATATCAGTAGTTAATAATGAATACTTTAAAAAGCAGTCTCTTTGTGTCTATTCTATGCATGAATAAGTCAGTATCTAACCATTGTTATCCAAACTGTACATCTGTACACCCAATCCATATGCAATAAAATTTCTGAATAAAGTAGTTCAGGCTCTTTTGCTTACCGCTATCCAAAATGGCTTCATAAGAAACTTCCAATAACAGACGGAGTTGAGGATCCATCGTGTGAGCTTGTTTTGGATGGACTCCAAAAAATGTGGCATCAAATTTGCTGATGTCTTTGAGTTTCCCATTTCTCTTGGGCAATCCATAAATTCCTGAATTGGAAAAAAAACAAAAAGAATTTCATCACAATCTCTAATTACTGAATGAGAAGGTGTTATTATGAATCATGTGCCAATTGTGCTTATTTTGACTACTATTTTTATATCTTTTCAGTCCAAATCATTATGGAAGCAAGATATGAAATACTGGTAAGAGCTGTTTTTGAATCAAACATCTTTTATTTATAAAGACAATATGACTTCAAGGTTGTTTTACTATGCTTTATACATTGTTCTGCTGGAACACACAACTTATCATAGATTCAGAAGCAGTTATACCGAAGAAATCTTGAATATCTTTATTTCTAGGGTCCACTGGAGTTGTGTGGCCAATAAATTTAAATAAATTACTTATTTCACAAGCTAACACTGCATTTATTTTGACTAAGTAAGTGTGATCCAATCAATAAATTGAATACCACTGACATATAAACACTGTTAATGTGGCTGGATTTCTCCATCCATAAAAGCATTATTTTATTCTACTGGTAGGAAAATGTCCTTTCCAAATTGCCAAGTTTGTAAATTAGACTGTAGAGAAATTAGAAATAGTCCTTTAAATCACCTCAAAATTCCAAATGATCATGGTGAGAGACGTGGGCATCAGAAAAGAAATACAGGAGTTGGGGTACTATAGAAACTTCTTAATGAGAATGGGAAACACTTATTTTCTTGATTTATCAAAATAAAGCAAGAAATTGATCAAACTGTCTAAAACAATTCAGTTATTTAAAGATTCAGATACTTGATTGGCCAAGCATGATTGGACATGCAAGGAATTTGACTCCAGTACAGCTGCTCTGTACTTGTAAGACAACAGTAAATAAAATGACATAAATAAATGAAATTATGTCATCAATAGTAAAATGTGCATCCAAAATGTGCATCCAGCAGAAAAGGAAATATAGGAAAGTGTAAAATTAGAACCACAATCTATTGATATGCATGTGTACACATTAGACAAAATTTCTGGATTAATTCAGAATTCTTTACAATATAGTAATTACTGTATCCTGTCATATAGCATGAGTCAAGTATTCAGTTGAATGATGGCGGGGGAAAAAGCTGTCCCTACGTCTGGTTGTTTTGGTGTGCAGTACCCTATAGAACCATCCAGAGAGAAGTTCAAGCAATTTATGTCCAGGGTAAGAGGGGTCTGCAGATATCTTAACCACCCTTCTCTTGACCCTCTCAATATACAAGTTCTCCACAGAGGATAGGCTAGCTGTGATTAATCTTTCTGCAGTCCTGACTGTTCATTGGCGTCTGTACCTGTCCTGCTTGGACAGAATGGTCCAAAAGAATGATTTCATTTGATTCCTCCTGCTTATTCAACTTAATAGCTTTTTTTCAGTTTTGTTTTGTGACCATCAACTAGGAATGATTTAACCTACCTGGTTTCCACCTCCGATCATCTTCTGTAACCATATCCACTCCATTGATCAAGTTTTCCCAAAACTCCTGCAAGTTTTCTGATTCTGGCAGCTTTCCCGCTATACCTGCAATTACGACGTCTTCCATTTTTCAATACTTTTCTGAACAGAAAAGAAACAAAGCAAAGAGTCAGGTCTAGGCAACAGTGAACATTGCCAAAAATGATAAAAGTTTTCACAAGGTATTATCTGAGGAGCCATGTCATCCCGATGGGGAGCTCCCAACCCACCAGAATCAGCAGAGGAGTCCTTCTCCAGTTCCCGTCGGCTCAGGAATTTCAGCTGGCGAGGTCTAGGAGAAGAGCCTTCTCTGCTGTGGCTCCTGCCCTATGGA
>JANHZU010003126.1:1856-14989 GCA_032468055.1 Acrochordus granulatus | reverse complement strand
AGGTCCTCAGTAAGGATGCAATATACGGATAAAAATGCCAAATCTAATCTAGATATCTGGCTGACTCTGCAACACTATAATGATTTATTAAATTTATTAGCCTCCTGGTTCTCAATGATTGTAGTTAATGTGTATCTATTGAGTGATATAACATGCAGATATAACATGGAGATCACATGAAAGCAATATATTTCATACGTGGCCAGCATCCAAAACTTACATATAATATGTCCCCTTTATCTGAACAAAACAATATTATTGAGAACTGTATAAATTTACTGATTGGAGTAAATTTAGGGGAAACACAGAAATATGATTTGCCTTTACTTTTACTTATGTCTTTTATGCTATTTTCTAATATATGGCCTTATTACTGTTCCGTTTTTTATTTTTTATATATTCATATGGCTTAATGGCTCACCAGTAATTTATTATTATGGAGATTAAGGTGATTATGACATCCAATAGTATTTTCCCCTTTTTCAGTGTGAAAAAAACTGAATTGTTTGCAAATAGATTTGCAAGTAGATTTGGGAGGGTCAGAGAATTATAATTTAATCCTGATAAAATGAAGATGCTTTAGACATATATATATTAAAAAGAAAATAAAATGTATTCTGTGCTTAGTAGGAAGGATGTTGTCATGGTTACATGTCTAGGATGGATGGGAAGCTTTTCCTGTCTTCCCTCCCTCACTCTCCCTGTCTGTCTCTCATTGTTAATATTTAAAAAAAATGAAAGCTTAATTCATGCAACATGAATTAGCAATGAATGCATTCAGGTTTAATTTGAACCAAGGTATGTTAACTGAATCAATACCTAGTTCTAATACAAACTAATATTTGAAAAAAAAATTAACATTAAATACAAGGAGCAGTGGGGTATGTTCAGGACATACAAAGCTAATAGTCAATAAATTCATTTTTAGACATCAGTACTGATTATGTTTTTGTGTAAATTGGTGGGTGGGAAGATGGATGGATGGATGGATGGATGGATATCCTTTTTATTACTTCACCATGGCTGGAACTCCAATAAAATCTTTCAAAGTACTTTTTAATTTAATTTTAGAACATCGTGTAAGGTTTGTACAGGAAACACAAGCATATTTTTTTCCCTAGTTCATTCAAGTGATTATATTTTTCAGCATGTTGGAAAGTTAAAAATGCAAAATATTATGTAACTATAACATTATCTAGAAACTCATCTGACACTTATTCTTGAACTAATCCTTATTGTAAATGCCTAAATTTCTGTACTTGGCCAGTTATATATATGTTAAGCTATACATGTACTCCTGGATTTATGACCGCAATTGGGACTGGAATCTTGGTTATTGAATGATACTATCATTGAGTTGTTATATATGTGAACACTTTGCTCAATTGCCACAACCCTGGCACTCCTGGTTGCAGTGATTAAGCAATCTCATGGAACATTAAGCAATCTAGGTAAGTGGCACAGAGGTGCCTGGGGGGTGACGGAGGCCCTGGGAATCCTGGCTCAGGCCATTCACAATCTGGCATAGATGCTGCAGTGCAGCAAAAAGCTGCTGAGCCTAGGGGGCTTCAGCCTGTTCCCCAGCATGTAAACCTTCCATGGCCTGAGAGGCCTTGGCCTGCTTCCTGGCTCACCAGGCCTGGGAGGCATAAGCCTCTTCCCCAATCTACCAGTGCATGAAAAGTGCCCCACTTAACTTCACCCCTTTTCTCCAGGAAAAGCAGCATATGTGAGATGCAGCCTTTTTACTGTGGTTGCCAGGTACCATTCTCCAGGCAGAGTCCATTGAGAAGATGCCTTCTAAGCCAAGAAACAGGCTGACTTCCAGGCCATGGTACCTTCATATGCGTTACTGCACCATGTGGTCAGCTTGATGGGTGGGGGGAGAAAGGCAGATGGGGGAAATTGCAGACCCTCATGGTCTTAAGTGTGAGTGGATTCCCAAGTACCCAAACTTTTTTCACATGACCAGAGCAGCACTGTAACAGGCATGCTCTTGTGGTGCTTTGGAAGCCTCATTCTCTTCAAGCCTTGCATGATATGGAGAAGATTTTTGAAGCACTGTGAAGATGGCATATGCTTGGAACATGGTGTGACGTAGCCTCAGAGAGAAGGTGATGCCTTGCATAGGGTGGGCATGCTGTTCAGTGGCTGGAGAAAAACAGTAAAATGAGTGATGAACTTTGCATGCACTGATGGGCTGAGGAGAAAGCCAAGGTTTTTGAGGCATCCCAAGCTGCAGCAGCTTTGCATATGCTATTGGGCCAAAGATCAAGGTGAGGCCTTTCAGACTTTAGCTGTTTTGTGCATGTTGATGGGTTAAGTAGGTAGCTGAGATGGGTGGAAAAATACGTGGGTGGGAGAAGCTGTAGCCTCCTGTTTTAAATGTGGGTGGACTGTCAGGTGCCCATATTTTCATTATGTGACCCCTGGTGTACTACAATGGGCCATATTGTACTAAAATACCATATTGTACTAAAAATACATTTTCTGACGTAATGTTTATTTTAAAAAACATAATATTTTAAAATATTGTGTTGAATTTAGGTGGTTAAAATTAACCCTGGTCAAAATAAATTGTTGAACTAATAATGGAGAGTACCACGAAATTTATAAGTGTAAGTTAGACTGTGAAGATAAAAAAAAATCTCAAAAGAAGCCAAGAGTAGATCACCTCTGCGTCACATGTTAAAAAATTAATCCTTCCATTTTTTCAGCTGCAGTCCCAAACAAACATTCATTTCACATCTTACATTTAAAAGATTGCATTTAAAACATCTGCATTTAGTACAGTTCATAACTGTGATATTTCTATATTAAGTTGGACTCCTATTGGATTCATGGCCATGCATATGTAATTTTGTGACAATAGGCACCAAAATGTTTCCATTGCCTCCTTCCAAGAATAATTGGATGAGTGGCTGGTTGAATGGATGGATGGATAGATGGATCTATAGATGTGCAAATGGGTTTGATATTCTAGATAGGTCTGGGATTTTTTGGTTGTCTTCCGTTCAGAATTGATCAGACCTGATCTTGGCATTTTGAGATATTGAGCATTCTGAGATTGTAGCTTTGTTTCTTGTTTTTGTTTAGCTTAATGAGAGATATACTGTGTTGTACAAACTGGTTTTAAAACTTTCTAGAAATATAGTTTGCATTTGTGAAGCTTGTGATAATAATATTATTGATCAGCAGCCAAGTATTGTCAAAATGAATGCCATCATTCACCATATTGACTGAACAACTGTGCTTTTTGTTTTGTAGATGAAAGGGAAGATGTTCAAAAGAAAACATTCACCAAATGGATAAATGCACAGTTTTCTAAGGTAAGAAAACATTTATTTTATATAAAAATTCAAATGTAACTAATAAATAAATAATATACTTAAGGATATCAATAACCAGAATGCTTTCAGTCATATAGCTTTTGTTTATATTAGTTTTGGTGGCTGTTTTTTTTCTCTTGTACGATTTTGTAGAATATGAATACAAGGCAAATGAATACAAAGCAACAAAGATGTAGCATGTAAAAAGTTTATGAATAAGCTTTTGAAATGATCGATCAATTTGTAATGTAACATTTTTGGCCAATCTGATACTATGTATTCATTTTGAATTCCATTTATGAATCAAATCATTTATGAGTTAGCAGTAGAGAAGCTTTAGTAAAAATGTATCTGCTTTGGGATTGGATGGAAATGTAGGTTTTCCAAAGATTTTTAGAAGTTAAGGCCCATAAACAAATCATAGTAAGTTCATTAATAATATTTTTTCAGAGAAAATGTTTTTATGCTCAAGAATATTGAATGGTCAAATGTCAAATGACTAAGAAAGTGCTTAGAAGAAAATTGCAAATATTTGAACATTTAATTTATATAATAAATTGTATATGTATATAATTGTCTATAAAATCATCTTCATTTCAGAACTGAGTGGTATGATTCACTGCTGTAGTTTTGAGAATGGTTCTGGTAAAATCAGTATAAAAGGGCATGATTTAATTGAAAACAAAAATAAACAGTTATTCTTTTCTTGGAAAAAAACAGTAAGGGGTAGTAGGATTATTTATGGAAAATTGAAATTATGTAATGTGTTGGAATAAAAGGAAAAGAGACAAATGAAGCTAATTCTAATCTACAGCTTTAATGACTGTGTATGCATATAAGAATTTCTCCTTCTGGGTGCCAAAACTCCTGACGTTGGGTTATATCTAATGGACCTCCTGGGGATTCCCTTCTTTCATTTGATCATGTGTAATGATTCAAGGCTAATTCCCCTTTTCATACATGGTTCAGTCCTGGTTTCACCCATGTTACCCCCTTTTCTAATCATAAACTCCCTCTTTCATGGACGAGTTAACTGTGGACCCCTCACTGTCCATGGCTTGTGCCACCATGCCTCTATATAAGCCACCTGCAGATTTAATCCACCAATAAGGTTATTTCTGGCTATAAAAAAAATCCAAAATCAATATTAGGACCACATTACTGACTGCATATCAAAAGCATCATTATATTACAGGTAGACCTTGGCATACGCCATATTTGAGACAGGACTTTCTATCACTAAGCAATATGATTAATAAGTGATATTATGTGAACTCATCACTTAGCAGTACCAATCCTGACACTTCCTGTTGCAGTAGTAAAGTAAATTCTGCCAGTCATTAGCAGAGGACCAATCCCAGTTCAACCACTCCAGACTTAGTCCTTCCCAGCCTCAATACGGTAAGGGAAAGGTTTTGCCATATGATACACCATTTTACCTGATTAAAGTTTATAGACCCAAGAGTTTTAGTTGTAAATAGATAATGGCTAAATAATATAAATTTTAATAAACTTTTTCTGTGAATGAGAATTGCTAACAGCTAGATTTCAATTTTTATAACCTATGAAATGCCTTCCATTTGTTAATGTTCTGTTATATTCTTTTCCTGCTACAAGAAGTCTCAGACACAAGTACTGTCAGTTTGACCACTGGTTTTCATGATCTACAATGCCAAAACCCAAGCATCCCTGTTAGATACTATGGGATAAATATCTCATTCTCTGAATAAATATTTCCAGTGCCATTCTGTAGCATAGTAAAAGATATATTAATCTTCCTGGGAACAGTTGTTTTATTTGAGAAGAAACAAACATAATTTAGTTATTTATATACAGTTACTTTGAGAAACTGAGAAAACAAAGTTTCCTGCCACTGGGAAATCTCTTATTCTTATGAGAGCTGTTGTAGTTTCCTTTCAATTTCTAGCAAGTTTTCTTTAGGAAGATTTTCCATATCGTTTTGGCAATATTTTATTATTACTCAAATTTATTTGCTGCCCTATTCACCGAAGGCAACTCTAGACAGCTTACATTATAATTACAAAAAATACAAGAATAAATAAATCAATAAAAACATTAAAAATTAAAAGCAAGGCAAGATGTGGGGCATAACAAGCAGGATCTTGTTAACTAACTAGCCATTTTAGATAAGATATATGGATGTCCAGTCCTTAGGCCAACCCACATAAGTTTTAAGGCTTTTTCAGAAGGCCAAAAGTATGTGGGCCAATCTCACTTCATGGGGAATATTATTCCAGAGGGGAGAACAACAGCAGAAAGACTCGCCTTCTGGATCCTGTCACCTGAAGTTCCTTGGCTGATGAGATCTGTAGCATGCCCTTACTGCCAGCACAGCACTATTTCATAGTGGATATATGGGAAAAAAGAGAGATGACATTATGAAAATTTCAGGACATCTAAAACCTTATGAAGGTTTCATATGTACTGTTGCTAATAAACAGTGATCAGAGAAAAAATGCATCTCTGATTATGCTATAGTGGAGCTGTATTGAATTAATTAAATAGTTATATATGGGAAATTAAACTTTTGCATCTAATGAACCTGATATATATTGGGGACAATGATGGAAGTGTCAAAGTGCAAAGAGAGAAAAAATGAGTCTCCATTTGCTTTGGATTGCAACCTCATTAATGCTTCCTGAACTGAAACCCATATTTTCTTGGGACTGCATGGCTACCATGCATACCATATGGTATGCTTACCATACCAAGCCATAGTTTGTGACAGGTTTAGGAAGTACACTTATGCCACATCCAAATCAACTTTCTTGCTTAAGGCTGAAATATCTGCACAACCTTAGCCATGTATTTTGGAGCATACATTTAAGTATGTAACTGCACAGTGAAGTATCTGTAAACAAATATGTAAGAATTTAATATTAAAACTTTCATTCTTGAACATTCATGTAATCTCCTATATATTTTTCAAGCTTTTTAGAAAATTAGCTAGTACAATCTGCTAGATATGTGTCAGCCCTATTAGACAGACCAAACCAGAAAATCAACTCCACATAAAGAACTACTTTTTTTGAGATTGGCTAAATCAGATTTTTGAAAGTCTGATTGTTCTATACCTCACTCCCCTTTGACTAGGTAATGGTTAAATTGCCTATTTCCATCAAGGTCATTTTCACTACTCTCTACAGTATGTGTGTCAATCTGTTGAAAACAGTATTGTACCACTGTGCCACAAACTCTGTCCCTTTTTTATGTGCTTCTTCATGAAGTTGTGTGCATGTCCAAAAGGGGCAGACCTTGCATTGTGACAGCATAATACTACTCTGTCAATTTGATTAAACTAACTAATGACTGTGGATACCACTATTAAAGCCTGAAATGGCTTGCATGAACTTCCACAATTTCAGCACTATGACTCTGGTTTGTTGTCTTATACAAATACAGGACATAAAGCCCTTGTCTGTTTGATTGAAGCAGTGGAGTGCCCAGGCAAAATAGACCTGACACAAGTTTGAAAGCAGCTGGATGGCTGCTTCAGTCTACTCAATATTTTTGGGGAAAAAATGAAGTTGGTTTGGATACATCAGCTTCAGTTCAGTGCTTCTAATCAAGGTGTCAAAGCAGGGCATGTTAACATTATGTCATATTATCATGTGGAACAAGTTGCCTCCATGCACAAAGTGCTTCACTGAAGCAGATCATTTCCATTTTACAAACCTCTTCTATCAGGCTGCTTCTGTTGTGAAGCAGTTGTGTGTAGATTTTGTTCATGATACCAAATGATGGGTACTACTTTGTGAAACAGCAGAAACCTTGTATCTCAAAAAATACTGGAATCACATCTGAATATAACTCAAATTTTTAAAAAGACCCCCTGTGAAATCCAAGAAGATATTATCAGGGCAAATTGGTTCAAAGACTAATCAGGCAAGAACTAAGCAGCTAGAGCAACAAACCATGCTGGGTAGAAATCAGCATGTATTCCTCAAAGAATATTCAACCTTTTTGGACACTTTTTGAATGACAACTGAAGATTGAAACATAAAAAGTTTGATATGGAAATTACCCCAAAGTAAAGAAGAATTAGAAGAGTTTGCTTTGAAAATAAAAACACAAATGAAAAATGTGGATTAATTTTTAATAAGAGGACAAAATTAACTTCAATTTGTATACTAGTGAAATTAATAGTTCCTGGCAAGAAGTTAGGATAGTATATGTCTTAATTGTCTTGATCTGACCAATAAATAAAGATATTTAAAGTGTGTTAAAGAAATTAATCCTAGTGAAAAGGCAATGATAAACTTGGAGAGTTTTATAAAATCAAAGATAATAGTTGAAGCAATGGTCTTTTCACTTATAGAACAGTGGAAAACAGATACTGGGGAAAAATGATGAACATACTTTGAATTATGGGAAAATGATGAAAATATTCTGAATTGTGGATTATTAATAATAATATGGATTATTCCATATTCAATATCCTATATTAAGCCTGACCTCATTTGAAGTAATAATCAGGAAGCAAAAGCTCACATATTTTGGGAATGAGATACAACCAGATGATGAATCAGGAAAAAAATGTTTGGCATTAGGCAGGAAGAAGGGACATTCAGTGGAAGTATTTTAACTTTCCACCTTAATTTTAATAAGGACTTAAATTACAATAATTGTTCCATATTATAAAACAAGAACTGAAATATATTAAAGTATTAGCAATATTTATTAATTTATCAAATTACATCGCCAGCCATCTCACTAATAGTGAATAAACCCAATGAGACAGAAGATCAAAATTCTTTTCATAGTGTGTTCGATTGTTTGACTGATTTAGAATGCCATTAGACCACCATATTATTTTGAGTGGCTTGCATAATTAAAAGAGAAGGAAAAAATTAAAGAAGAAAGGAATATGAAAAAAACCTGCATTTAAAAAATACCACCATGAGCTTAACAAATAAGAACTTCATGCCTGGTAGATTAGCCATATTTTCAAAGATTTGCAAACCTTCATAGAATGGTAGATAAGATAGAGAATCAGAGTTTTTTCTTGTATTATTTTTAATGTGTGTATTTTATCAAATTTTCTTGTATTATTTTTAATGTGTGAATTTTATCAAATTCAGCTACTTTGGCAAACAAGACCCCCAAATATGAACTGTTGTGAATTTTTGCTATAATTAAAGACTTGAGATATATTATTCTACCTTTAGCTTTGTGAAGAGCAGTATTTTGGTAAAATATATGTTAGATCATCATCACTGTTGTATATAAAAAAAATTTTAGGGGAAAATATGCTATCCTTATGAGGAGTAATTGAAAATGTAAATTGAGGATTGAAAAAAGCATGAAAGTACATTGAGTCCTAGTAAGAACCATTGTTTCTTAGAACAAAATACCCTGTGTGGATCAAGATAACTAACTAGAAATATTGAAAACCAAAGAAATGGCTGTCTTCATATTAATCTACCTTGCATTACCATCTTCAGAACATTCCTCCAAATAGCTTCCACAGAAAAAGGTGAAGAGCAGCAGGATATATTTATTCATTCATTCATTCATTTATTAAATTTATTTGCTGCCCAACTCTCTGTCAGCAATTCTGGGTGGCTTACAATAAAAATAACCATACAAGTGTACAAACCAATTAATAAATAGGTATGAAAGGTAAAAACAAAAAATAAACTGAGGAAGAGAGCAAGCAGGAGACAAAATAGAGGTGGAGTCATTAATTAAGTAACCACCTCACTGATGACACCCAACTACCCAGCTGCCAGACCAATTTGAAGAGTCATGTCCTCAGGTTTTTTCAGAATGGTCCTGTTTTTATATATCCTTGCTGAGATACTGTGGTTGAAAATTATGCCAGTGTGGTACAGCATTTAAGAAGTTGAAATATGTCTGGAAAAACCCAGTTTAATTGTTGAAGAACAGTATAAGACACTAATCAATAAGATGAATGAAGAAGTGCCTTTTGGGTCCTGGAAGAGCATAACATTTCTGGTGATTTAATGAATGCATTTCTGTATTCTTATAGCTTTTATGAGGAAAATGACACAGTGACCATCAGATTAGTGGAAGTCAATATGCATTTCAAAATCCAAAATTGTTTCCAAGTGAAGGATGAAATTCAGTCATATATTAAAATGTATGATGAAAACATATTTCGCCTACCTTTTTCTTCCTCTGACAACTATGGTGCAAACAATCATGGTGCAATACATGGAATTTAAATGGAAACATTTTATGGCATGACCTAATAACTATATATTACACAATTTGTAATTGTAATAATAGATGAAATGGGATTAAATATTTTAGTTGGTTCTCCATTATCAAAGCTTTCTAAAAGATAACCATAATGGACCAGTAAATAAATAATGCCTTCTTCAGATAGGAAGGTTTGACTCGGAATATGTATATTTATCACCTTAGCTATTATCTGCTGTCAAGAGCCAGTTTGTGGTAGTGCTTAAGGTGCTAGTTTAGAAGCCAGGAGATTGTGAGTTCTAGTCCTGATTCAGGCATGAAAGCCAGCTGTTTATGACTCTGGGCCAGTCACAATCTCTCAACTCAGCCAACCTCACAGGGTTGTTGTGGTGGGGAAAATAGGAGTTGGAAGGAGTATTAGGTATGTTTGCTATACTGAGTTACTTGTAAGTAATAAAAAGGGATAAAAATCTTATAGATAAATTGTAGGATGTATACCAAAGTTTTATGCCTTGGTATGTAACTTTCTCTTTCTCTTTGGATATGTATCAAAATACAGATACAGAACCCTCTCTCCTTTTTTCCTCCTACCTCTGTCTTATGAGGAAGTTTGGACTAAAAGAGAATGAGTGGCTCACAGTTAACCAACAACTTTCAGTAGTGAGATTGGATGAAAATTTGGATATCCCAATTCCAGTACAATACCTTAATCTCAACAGCATACTTACTTTATCTTCAGTCATGTATATCCATACATATACATGTATTAAGTCAAAAATTATTTTTCTTTTCAGAATTTGTCCTTGACATAAATTTGTAACAGCTAAGTAAGAATAGTTCCATTTGTGTCCGGTTTCAGTACTCCTCAGAGATGGGGATAAAAAAGGAAAGAAGTCTGTCATTAATTCATTATTTTGAAACCTTCATGAATCTGTTTGCAATAAAGTGTCTTGAAACATGCTATGGGAAATTACATTGTTTGAGGATTTCAAGTTGAACTAGTGTTAGTTTGTATTTAAAGTTTAGCCTTTCCAATTAGTCACGGACAGTGGAACTAGAATAGATCTTTTAACTTTTTAACATGGATAAATAGTTAATTCAAAAATGAAATAGATCTTTTTTCAAACAGCTTGGATGGATGGAAGGATGAGATTTTCTGGTAGTAGGATGTGCTTTAAGGATAAAAGATAAGAGAAGTTTAAATTATGCAGAGTCTTTATTCTATTATTATATACCAGATTTTCTGGTAGTAGGATGTGCTTTAAGGATAAAAGATAAGAGAAGTTTAAATTATGCAGAATGTGCATTATGAAGTATATGGAAATCTTTGTTGTAAAGCTAACAACAACTATATGTTGCTCATCACACCATGAAGTGACTCTGGGCAGCTTCAATTAAAATAAGAAAATAACATTAAAGGCCAGCAATTTGTGCATTCCCAAGCATAAGTAAGTGGTTCATACCTCTTATCTGTTTCTATCAATTTGTCTTTTTAAAATGTACCTTTGTGGAGTTAAAATAGTAACAATATTTTTAAGATACATATGAATATGACTGTATTTGATCAAATGACAAAAACTAGCTGATTTTTGTTTTTTAATAGTTACAACTTTGTGTTGCCTAATTTGGATCTACACATCCTCCCATCCTTCAGCAGAATGCCATAGGGAATAATGGAGAGGATGGTTAATATAGGGTACACTGTTGTATTTCCATACTCATGTACAATGCTTTTTGAAATAATTAAACCAAAATTCTAAAGTGAATCTCCACTATTAAACCTTTCATTCTTTTTGTTTCATGGTATATGAGTAGATCATAGAAAAGAAGAATAAATACCAAATTACATAAAAATAAGAAGAAAATAATATCTATTAAATAATTGGGAATTTGGAGATGAAGCTGCTTCTCAAGGGTGTGACTTTGAAGGGTCATAGTAAAGAAAGACAACATTAGCACAGATGAGAATATCTGTTTTATTTAATTAATGTTTTATTTTGCCGTTCTCCAGTGTTCCCAAGTTTGCTTATAACTTAAGTTTAATTATGTTTTTATATCACAGTGGGCAAATCAGCTCCAATTTTTGATTATTTGATTTGAATGATCAGTTCAGTCTGATTCACTTATTCAATAGATTGAAAAAGTTGAAAAGATTCATTTGGTTTCCAAATATTAGGAAAAAATAACATTATTTCATTTTAAATGATAAAAAAGGACTTTTTTGCTGTGTAATTCAATTTAGAATTTTTATTTGATTCACGGATTTAATTGAATATGCAAATTTATAATTGAATCTGCAAATTAAACTTCTGCTACTGTATTTCTTCCCACTCAAATGCTTATCAAAGCAATCTTTAACCTTATATGTACAAGCTTTCCAATGATAATATTGAACTGTTATTGTGTACATTGTACATATGTGAAACAGCTTTTTAATAGCAGCTTAAAATAAAAATTTGGAAGATGGCCAAATCTAGAAATAGTTACTTAGGAAAAAGAAAATTAAAATTAAAAAGACTTATTGCTGGGTAGTCAGTCATTCAGAGAACTCTGCAGTAAATTATGTCGCAACTGAAGTTCTAGATCTGTTGAGATGGTCAATGTTCCTTCCCTTTCATTTTGTTCCAATACTTCCTAAATCAGATTTTTCTTCCCTAAACACATTGCGAAGAAAGAAACGTCTTTTTCCTAAATTAGAAAATAGAGTGTTCTTTTATTATGACATTACAATCAAGGTTTGTATTATTACTAAATCCTTCTGAAGGTAGTTTCAAATTATTCAGGTCTGTGTTCTTAAATTGAATATCCAAGAGCTTCTCTGTTGGATGGTGTCATTAGCCTGTAATTGTATATTGCATCAAATCTGAAGTTTTCATTAGTTAGAGAAAAAGTATAATGACTTTACAATTGACTCCCACGTTTTCATCTCAGCTGCACACATTAAACAAAACTGCTTTCCTTGATCACATATGGAGTCACAAAAGCATTGTGTCCTGTTAAATTTAATTCACTTTCAGATCAGTGAACTTAATAGTAATTGGAGATTTAAGACATAAAAAGGTAAAGTTAAACACAAGTCAAGATCCTGATCTCTTAAGGGAGATTGCGGTCCTGTGGCTTAATAATAGCTCTGAAATTAATTGTGAAATTCATTCTTCTGCATTGCTGGAAATGTCTGATAGTTACAGAAAATAATCTTAATTTGTATGTAAAGGTTTGCTGTGTAGACAATAACTATTTAAATAAACATTTAAATGGGAAGCCTTTATGTTTTCAGTCCTCAGTATTTTTTTTCCTTAACTATTGTCAATGCTTTGATTTCTTGTTTCTCAGAAACAAAAAGTTAGCATTTGAAAATTTTAAAAGATTTTTAAAGCATAAGGCTTTATACATACATTGTTTCAAATGTTTTATTAATCAATTGGTTGTGGCAGTTTAATCTTGCCTGTTAGATAGGCAGAGATACATTCCAGACAGATTGAGGCTACAGCACATAGAATTTGCCATCAGAACTATTCATTCATTTTCACATTTTAAAAGTGTTTTAAAAGTGTAGATATATGAATCAATTACTTGTAGTCCTTAATTTGTTTTGATTAACAGAACACTATCTCTAAA
>JANHZU010003125.1:75599-89461 GCA_032468055.1 Acrochordus granulatus | reverse complement strand
GGGGATTAAGTTCATTTTCATGGCAAAGAGGGACTTTGCAATTAATTGCAATTGATCTGATCACTCTTCATAACATTTTGGAGTAAATGCAAATTGCCATCATACAAACTGAAGCAGAAGACTTTGTGAAAATTTATATTTGTGTCATTCTCAAAACTTTTGGCCATGACTGTACATGTACTGTATTCTTAGAGGCTTCAGTTCTGATTTGTTATTTTATATTAGAGCTGCTTCAAAAGAAATTTCAGTGACTGGTTGAAGTGACTTTTGAGTAATTGCAGTTGGAAAAGAAAACATTAAAGCATTCTTGAGGAACCTAAAATCATTAACTTTTGGTTCCTGTCCCAAGTCTTTGTTCAGTTTTGGCAAACTAATACATTGTTTTACAAATCTAGCAAATGCTCAAGTCATCTTCAAATAACTTATGAATAAATTACTTAAAGGAGGCTTACTATATAGTTTTGTGTATCTTTTGATTGTAGATTTTATTTTGTCTATATGCATTGAGGAAATAAGATGTTGAGGTTAATTCCTAATCTACACATTTTCATGTAAAATCTATTTATTAATGGCTTTATGTTTGAAGTAAACTTATTTTATTAATACAATTTTAGGTAGTAGCAATTAGCCAACTAGCATATTTTGAGTTGAAATTTGTTAGTGGTCTAATACATTTAATTTGTCCTAGCTTGTGAAGCACTAACAGAATGGGAATATCTGCCACCAGTTGGGCCACGACCACCAAAGGGATTTGTAGGGCTTAAGAATGCTGGAGCCACTTGTTACATGAATTCTGTTATTCAGCAACTATACATGATTCCTGCCATCAGGAATGGAATTCTTGCAATTGATGGAACAGGCAGTGATGTAGATGATGACATGTCTGGGGATGAGAAACAAGATGAGGTAATACTGTGTTTTATTTAAAATATGATATTATATCCAATTATGCATCCTTTGCCCTATATATCAGACCATAAGGTTTTTATTCTGGGTGTTTGTGGCAATAACTTTCAGACTTGGCAATAACTTTAACTACAACAATTAAAAAAGCATGGAAACCACGTTCTATGCTTTTGTGTAAGTAATATCAGTGATTTTGAAAGCAGGTATCCTTTTGTGTTACAATGTTGTTTTCTAGCTTTCACAAATACATTAAATATGTCCTATCTCTAAACTTCTCTTAATTCATTATTTATAAAACCATTTGTCTGTTCTTTAAAATACTTTATGTTCTTCTTTGCCAAGTAGTTTCTAAATTTAACATCTTGAATATACCTAAAAACTTTCTGATAATGTCTTTCAGCAAGCGTTTCTTGAATTGTAAGCTACATTATTGTTTCAAAATACGATATAAGTTATTGAAGCAGCATTCAATATATTATGGACATAATGTATTTATAGATTTAATCTGATGATAAGAAAAGATATGGAAAGGAAAACATTGGAGAGGGTGAAAGAGCATGATTTTGGTTGTGGAAAAATATAACCAGATATAGTTTGTTAAGAAAATGGATATGAGCCCTTATTACCCTTCCCATTTTTGCTTTAAAGGAGAAGAGGAACAGTTTAATTATAGTTTATGGCAAACTCTAGTTACCTTTCAAGCCAGTCAGCTGCTTGATCTTGATTTCAGGAATCAACAATACAAATAATACTTTACCAAGTGAGACTGAAGCTCAGTATTCTTATTGTTTTCTGATTTGTCATTCTGTCTGAATATATATATATATATATCAGCTCCATTGATTCATTTACCCAAAACAATGGATGAACATGTGTAGTTAGATTAATGATGAATCCTTTTGATCACTGGATGATGGAGTTGACAGGCTCTCCCAAAGAAAAGGGAGAAGATTCCCTATAAAGAAGGAAGGGAAGTTTGGCCTATGCTTTAAAAATTGTGATAGAATAAGTTTTGTAATTTGTATAGCTAATATATAATTGATAAACAAGCAAAGATTTTGGTGTAATGGTTAAAATGCTGGCCTAGAACATAGGAAACTTTGAGTCCTAGGCCTCCTTTAGACATGAAAACCCAGCTGGGTGACCCAGCTGGGATAATTACTCTCAGCCCAACTCACCTCACTGGATAATTGTTGTGGGGAAAATAGGAGAGAGGAGTATTAGGTATGTTTGGCACCATGAATTGACCAAATATTTTAAAAGTGGCAAAATAATAGTAAAAATATCATCTGAAGTACATTAATGTGGTTGACAAGGAAACCTCTCTGCTAAGAACATGAAAATTGCTTTGGCCTGCCTTCTCACCAGAAAAGGCAGTGGTCCTTAGAGTATCAGGTTCAAACATCCTTTGACAAAAGGGTAATTCATTATAAATCCAGCTATCAAACTCTAATTTGCAATAATCTTCATGTATACGTATATTATTTTTTTAAGAGCAATGTTGACCCACGAGATGAAGTATTTGGCTATCCCCATCCATATGAAGATAAACCAAATTTAAGTAAAACAGAAGATAGAAAAGAATACAATATAGGCGTGTTAAGACATCTCCAGGTCATATTTGGTCACTTAGCAGCTTCTAGATTACAATACTATGTGCCAAGAGGATTTTGGAAACAGTTCAGGTAAATGGGAAATTTTGTTGAAATATCTTTTGTGGTGTATTATAAGCAGTATGCATTTAATAAAGCATTAATTTAATCATATTTCTAAATTGATACAGCTTTATGTGAACCTTTTAACCTATGTAGAAGTTAGTGTCAGGTATTGTAGTTAATAAAGACACCACTATTCTTTAGCTGTTGGATCATTCTATGGCTTAGCAATGAGGATAATTTGATCCATAACTACCTCTATTCATTCCCATGTGACCTCAGATTCTCATGTCCAGGCAAACAATGAGGATTCTGTAAATTACCAGAAAAGGGGCAGTATCTTAAGATTGTACCTTTGTACATATTTATTTAATTTAATTTATAGTTTTTCACTTCCAGTTTACTATAGAAAGGAAAGCTTCGAATGTTGAAAGAGAAGAGGTTTATTATTTTGCTTTTTTAATGGAAAAATCTAATTTTCTTCTTTTGAAACATTTAAAAGTTGTTACGTATAGCAACAGGAATTAAATTCTCACAATATCCATCTTTTCTTAATTATGTATTTTATTTATCATACTTATATGCTGCCAAACTCCTAATGGACTCTTGGTGGCTCACAATCAACATTTTAACATTTTTTAAAACATTTTTAACATTTTAAACATTCTGAGCTGACTGGCAGTATTCACATCAGGGGCTTTCCTTCGTGGCTCTTGCTCTACCCTTGAGCTCAGGCAGGTCCAACACCGACTTCCTGCTCTCCTTGCTGCCAGCTGGCTTCCCCCCAAAAGGGATACCTATTTATTTACTTGCATTTGCATGCTTTCAAACTGCTGGGTGGGCAAGAGCTGAGGTGGAACAGCAGGAGCTCACCCTGCTGCACAGCAATTCCAGGTCTTGAACTCAGGTTGCCGACCTTCCAGCCAGCAAGCCAAGCTCTTAACCCCTTGCGCCACCATGCCTGGAATGTGTCTAAAAACATTAGCCTTTGTCATATTCTTCCTGGAATATGTCTAAAAACATTAGTCTTCAACACCTAGCATGGACTTAGTAGCATTTTTCTTGAGGTATTCTAGGAAGGAAAAAAATGATGAAGTCATGAGGCACTATTCTTAAGTCCTGTCTCCTAAATTATTTTAAGATAAAGGTAAAGGTTTGCCCTGCCAGTTGTGGCCGACTCTAGGGGGTGGTGCTCACTTCCATTTAATAGCCAAGGACTTAGCATTGTCCAAAGATGCTGCTGTGGTCATGTGGCTGGAATGACTATGTGCCAAGGTGCACAGAACACTGATATTTTTTTATAATTTTTTCACTGAATTTATCTACTTGCATGTTTACATGCTTTTGAACTGCTAGGATGGCAGTTGCTGGGGCAAAGAATGGGAGCTCATCCTATTACATGGTGCCTTGGTTTCAAACTTAGGCTACCAGCCTTCTAGCCGACAAGCCCAGCATCTTAACAGCTAAGCCATCGCGCTTCAGTTGCATTAAATAATTAAATTAAGCATATTTATTAAATATAAATATTGTAACTCTATAATAATCTATTAGTTATTGTTAATTATATAATAGATATATTGATTATTGTTATTACTGAATTATAATTGTTATATAAAATTATTTTAGTGACCACATTATCCAATAAATGAAGAGTTTGATTTGGGTGGTGACACTGGTTTAGTCCTCCTTGCAAATGAATCAGTATATAATTTGAATTATTATGCTGTAACATGCATCTTTTTATATAAAGCTGAGATAAACAATTATTTTTATTTCCATGCTGTGTAATTTGCCTAAAATCTGATTTTATTTTAAAAAATCTTTTTTTCATTCTAGACTCTGGGGTGAACCTGTAAATCTGCGGGAACAACATGATGCTTTAGAATTTTTTAACTCTTTGGTGGATAGTCTAGATGAAGCTTTAAAAGCCTTAGGTCACCCAGCAATGTTAAGTAAAGTTTTGGGAGGATCCTTTGCCGATCAGAAGATCTGTCAAGGTTGCCCACATAGGTATGTGTTTAGTTATCTAACAGGAGATTGAATATTATTCTATAAATATATGTATACTTTCTGTTTTAGCATTCTGAACAATGATTTGCAAACTTGTGATATATAAATATTTCACTTTGTCAAAATACTGGAATGTCTGAATTCCTTGAATTTACTTTTTCATGTGAGTTTGATACTTTTGACCATTTCAGGGTTAGTCTAGATCCAGTAGTTGATTTTGTTGATCTTAACAGCTATTCTTTCCTGCCCCTTGTAAAATCATATTGAAAAGCCATATGTACAGTAATAGTTTTTCCTTGAGTTTCCTTGTTTCTAATTAAGAAGCAAAAAGAAAGCTGCTTCTTGTCCTCTTTCACATCAGATAGAACAGCTTGTTTTTATTCTTCTATATTATTTTGTTAATAAATTTAACCTTTTTTCAACTTTCATTATTTCTACATAAAGAAGATTAACACAGCAAGGTTTTGATTTATAATTGCAATTATCAGCCTAAACTATTCTACCTAAGTATATACGTTTTAAATTTTCAGTTGGCATTTTTATACTATTCATAAAACTATTAATGTTGTTTGATGGTAAAAGATACTTAGGCAATAATCCATTCAGCAAACTTAAACTATTTTACTCTCATTATAGGTACGAATGTGAAGAATCTTTTACAACACTGAATGTAGATATAAGAAATCACCAAAATCTACTTGACTCCTTAGAACAATATGTCAAAGGAGACTTACTGGAAGGCGCAAATGCATATCACTGTGAAAAATGCAACAAGAAGGTAATTTTGGCATGCCTTAAGAAAAGCATTCTAAATCTATTTAAATTCAGCAGCAGCTGACATAGATCAGTTTAGGTGTTTTATTTTGTAAGAGAATTGAGAGCTCCTTTTCATATTTTAGTCAGAGTTCAAAAATTTTTCTTCAAATGATGGTGGCCAAGGTCTCCATTTTTTTAATTACAAAGAGTGGCACATATCACGAATTCAGAGCTGTATGGCCATTACTTTCCTCGACACCCAAAGTGGTAATAGAGGAGGTAAAAAAGATGGCCATTACTTCCTTAAAATTTAAAATTTTTATATTTTAGAGTAGAGAGTTGATTATAGCAATTTGGTCAAGAAATATGACAATAATTTACTTAGAATTTGTTGCTTTTGATAATTCACACAAATAAGTATGTGTTTATTTCTCAGGTTGATACAGTGAAACGCTTGCTGATTAAAAAACTGCCTCCAGTTCTTGCTATTCAGCTAAAACGATTTGACTATGACTGGGAAAGGGAATGTGCAATCAAGTTCAATGATTATTTTGAGTTTCCACGTGAGTTGGATATGGAACCTTATACTGTGGCAGGAGTAGCTAAGCTGGAAGGGGATGATGTAAATCCTGAAAACCAGCTAATACAGAATGAACAATCAGAAAATGAAAATTCTGGAAGTACAAAATACAGACTAGTGGGTGTATTAGTACACAGTGGTCAAGCCAGTGGTGGACATTATTACTCTTATATTATTCAAAGAAATGGAGGAGATGGTGAGAAAAACAGATGGTATAAATTTGATGACGGTGATGTAACTGAATGCAAAATGGATGATGATGAAGAAATGAAAAATCAGTGTTTTGGTGGAGAGTACATGGGAGAAGTATTTGATCATATGATGAAACGGATGTCCTACAGACGTCAGAAGAGGTGGTGGAATGCCTACATTCTTTTCTATGAACGTATGGACACAGTAGAGAAAGACAATGAACTTATAAAATATATTTCAGAACTCGCAATGACCACTAAACCCCATCAGATTAAAATGCCATCTGCAATTGAACGGAGTGTACGAAAACAAAATGTACAATTCATGCATAATCGAATGCAGTACAGCCTGGAATATTTTCAGTTTGTAAAAAAATTATTGACATGTAACAGTGTCTACCTAAATCCCCCTCCAGGTAAGTTTTTAGATATTCCTAGTAAAAATGAATTACACGGTTATGTAAAAACAGAGATGTTTACCATTTTTCAGACTGGATTTCATTTTTAACATTTTCAGTATATCTAACAATTTTTCATTAAGATTCATTTTAAAATGTTTACTAAATTTTAGGGTGCTATGGATATAATTATCATTTTCTTTCATGTTCATCTTGGAACTCAGAAAGCTAAATAAGGTGCTTAAGTGTATTTAGAGAGCCAGTTAGTGTAGTGGTGAAGGCATTAAACTAGAAACAAAAATAATGAATTCTGCTCCCATTTTTTAGGCACAAAGACAGCTGGGTGACCTTGGGCCGGTCACTCTCTGTCCTAGGAATGGTCTAGGACCTTGGGCCTAGAATCACTCCAAATAGCAAGATGGATGGTACATAAATTTAATAAAATAAAATGAGTCAGTTGCAAACCATTTCCAAAAAACTTTGCAAAGAAAACTGTAGGGATTAATCCAGGTAATTATCAGGAGTCAAGACTGACTAAAATCCATAAATAAATTTAAGATGTCAGGTAGTATTGTTGAAAAATAGTTAAATTCTTAAAATACAGTAAATCCCCTACATACAAACGTTCAAGTTGTGAACTTTCAAAAATGTGAACGTGCATCCGCATATCCAGGTACAGTGGCAGAGCAGCCACTGGGCTGCTAAGCGGCGGCGGTTTCTCCAGCTGTGCCGCACTCAGCGTTCTGCACAATCTTTTCCTTATTCCCTCGCCTCATCCTCTTGCGGATAACTGGTAAGAGATTAGTCTTACTACTTTGTCTGCCACTCTGAGCTTGCCTTCCTTCAGGAGTCACCCCCCTGTTTTTGTGTCCTTTCTTCGTTTTTTTAAAGCCTCCGTCTCTTAGGCCCAGAGAAAAGATGAAGAGAAACATGAGGAAGAAAAAGCAACTAAAGAACCAAAGAGATTCAGGAAATGGCAAGGGGATTTTCTTTGTTTGAGGAGGCACCATTATTTTTTGAGGCACAGGACCTGGACATAGAATGGTACACAAAGGTTGCAGCAGCCATTCAGAATGCAATCCCAGTGCTACCATGTCATCTATGATGAGGAAAAAAGAGCTACCACCAAGACATCACTAGATCATTTTTTCAAGATGGTAGATAGAATTGAATCCAGCAAGGAACCAGAACTTGTACCATCAATATCAGGCATGAGTGAAATTGCAGCTTGCCCTCCATCTCCTATTGCTGACAGTTCTTCAGCTTTACCATCTCCCAACTCCTCTCCCTCCTCCAGTCAGTAACTTTTCTTGCCTGCTCACTCAATGCCAATCCCTGTATGCCAGCTGTTGTACTACTATATACTACTGTACTTTTTCAAGGCACTGTAAGATTAAAATTGTTTTTAGTTTTTGTGTTTCTTTTTTATGTATTATTTGTGTTATAAGTATTATCTGGGTATCTAGGCTAACTTTGTTGGACTTAACAAACAAATTGGCCTTAAGAACGCACTCTCAGAACTGAACTTGTTCATATGTAGGGGACTTCCTGTAGATTTAGTTAAGAAATATTTTGAGTCAAATTGACTTTTCACATTTCAATACATAAACTCAATTACAACATTCTACATTTTCTTTTTAGGACAAGATCATCTACTACCTGAAGCAGAAGAAATTACAATGATAAGTGTTCAGCTTGCTGCTAGGTTTCTGTTTACCACAGGATTTCACACAAAGAAAATAGTTCGTGGTCCTGCCAGTGATTGGTAAATTTTGATTTAAGATTTTATTTAATTTTGATTTTTAATGTATTGCACATATGATAGTATTTCAGTAATTTATCAATCAGAAACAAATACCATTACAGTGAAATTGAAAGCTGTGTTGCATTTGCTTGCAACTTTGCTTGTTTTTCAGAAATACAAAATTTGGCCACTTTTTCAGACATTACCATAAGGTACATATTTAAACATAAGCACATTCGGACTAATAGTGAGAGAGCCAGCTTGGTGTAGTGGTTAAGGCATCAGGCAAGAAACTGGGACTGTGAGTCTAGTCCTGCCTTGGGCACAAAGCTAGCTGGATGACCTTGGACCAGTTACTTTCTCTCAGTCTAGGAGGAAGGAAATGGCAAACCACTTCTGTAAAACCTTGCCAAGAAAACTGCAGGGACTTGTCCAGGCAGTCACTGAAAATTGGACAAGATTGAACAGAAGAAAAAATAACTGAAAGTAAAACCAAAAAACTTCTAAAGTTAGGCTTATTATATTTTAATAATGTATAATATTAAATATTAGGATTTTTCCATTCTTCTTTCCAGATATTTCTGGAATAAGACAATTCTTTCTTGATATTTTTCATATTCAGGTTTGTTTTTACATCAGCCCTGTCATTCAGATTAGACTGTGATACATTGATGGGTTTTGAATTATCTAGTAACCTCATTAGTTAATGGTGATTGGAGCATGAATCTGTCTGTTACATAGTAACATCTATCAAATTGTATTGTTCATCATAGAGCAACACATTTCAGAATTATAGAGAATATGTGCTGATATATACTTTTTCTTGAGTGGCTAGAACAAGTGCTATATGTCTAGTGTTGGAATATTATTTTTTTCTATTATTTGAATGACTAGCTAGGATTATTGAGAATATTCTCTTGCTTTGAAGTTTTTTGGCATAAAAAAAACTAGCATGGCTAGTCTTTCTTTTCAGGGTCAGTTTCACATACTAATTCAGGAGTCTTTGTTAGAGGGTATGTTTCAGCATTTGCAGAGAGCGAAAACTAAAGCAAATAACTGAGTAACAACAAGTACCATTCATAGAGAAAAATATTCATAGTTGCCTTGGATGCAAAGTATAATTGTACTCTAGCTATCATTGTACAATAACAGACTTTCCAAGATAGATCAAAAAACCAGATAGAAATTAAGTTTCCTTTTCCATAAATTAGGGGTGCAGTGGCCTAGTGGTTAAGATGCTGAGCTTGTTGGCCAGAAGGTCAGTAGCCCAAGTTCGAGACCACATGACCACAGAAGCATCTTTGGACAATGCTGGCTCTTCAGCTATGAAATAGAGATGAGCACTGCCCCCTAGAATTGGACACAGTTGAAAGGAGAAACCTTTACTTAAGTGAGAAAGAGATACTTCCGCAGTTTGTAAAGAAGTTTCATATATGTCTCTCAGTATTGGCCTTAATGAGCAAAAGACTCATAGGTACAAAGAGACATTCCAGATCCATTAAAGTATCTGGAATCCATTTCAGGGTTTATCAGCACATTGTCTCATTTGTTCTGTGGTACAGTTATGGACACTGACAAAGCCCTTACCTTTGTCTTTCTGCATAGTGCTTTTTGGTATCAATATGCTTTGCTCTTGAATTAATCTCTTTTTTGTGTTTGTGATGACTGTCCAATCTATTTTCTTCAAGCACTTCTAAAAGTTGATTCATTAACTCCAAAATCCTCTAGCAATTTTTAAATCTACATGGTTTGTCAATTAGTTTTACTAGTTGAAGTGTACTTCACCTTGGTGAAGGAAGTGACACGGTAGCTTATTCCTTGCTGGCCCACCTAATTGCTTCACCATCATGAAGGAACAAGCAATTTGTGGTCAGTTCTATTGTCAGCCCCAGTCCTTAGGCACATATTCAATTAGTTCAAGGTTGCTGCTTACTGCAACTTCAGCTTTAAGGCAGCAATGCCTTTCAGGTATGTACCCAAACTCTCAACTATATCTATCTATCTGTCTATCTACCTATCTCCCTACCTATCTACCTTCTTTCTATACAGCCCATCTCACCTAAGTGACTTTGGGTAGTTTACAATAAAAACATTTACTTTCTGCATATGACTCCCATAGTCTCTTTATTCCTTTTCCTTTGGTAGGGGAATTTAACAAGTTGTTAGGTGATAGAGTCTCTCTTTGCTATTTTTCATTTCTTGGCTTCATGAATTGGCTGTTTTTGGCTATCTTCCCCAGTCTCTCTGCTTCATCCCTTTCCTCTTGGCCATGAATGAGAACTTAACTATAAAGTTGTTACTTCTCTGCGAGTGCCTTAATTATGGCTTTCTCCACAGGGAATGCCAGATGATTTTTATTTGCTTTAAAATGAATCAGTTAACTGAAAAGAAACATTTATTTTTGTCACTTCTCCTATCTGACCACTGTTTGTTATATCTTTCAAGATTATCCCAAGCTTCTTTATGTACCATCCATTCTTTCCTGCATCTGAAAAATGGTATTATTTTCTTTTAGTTTTAAGTCCCATTTTTTTTCAATTTATCTATTTTATCTGTATTTGACTGCTAAGCTGATATCCATAATAAAAGACTGATTTAGATTTGGTTGTTGAATAGCTTCTTCTACCTATTTTTGATCCAGCTTGTGTCAACCAGTATATACATATCCTGCAGAGGAAATTCTTTTTGTTAATCTATTTTATTTTGTGTAAAGGAACAGATTTCTCATCAATAGTCCCATTTATCTTTAAATAATCAGACATCTGCCTGTTCATAAATTATCATTCCTTTATCAAAATATAAAATCTATGCTTTTTTCTGTATTAGTTTTCTTCATAAATCACAAATTGAGCATGCTGAACTTGTTACTCTTGTGGCTTATCAGGTATAAATAGTAAAAATAAAATGATTTATTAAAAAATACTGTGTTTTTATCATAATTATAATACATTTGGTTGCAGGTTATAGACTTAGCCCACCTATCAGTAAATGCTAACAGATATTTTTTACATTTGAAGTAAAAGATAGATTTTTTAAGAAATATAATAAGCTGCACTTGTATCTAAACAATATTAAGACAAAGAGTGCATGCATGCACAGTTTCTCTTATCTCTTAAACCAAGAGATTTATTTTATTAACATGCCAGATGAGAGACAGACTGAATGACAGTGTATAAAGAATATTTCCTTTATCTGTCTGTTGCCATTTGATCTAATGGCTCATAGATGTAAACAACAAAACAAACCAACATTTTAATTGCTATATGTCTCCCACAATGTACAGTCAGTCACACCTTAATAACAATTAACAAAAAACTGAAACAGTAATAACAATTACATAAGAAAATCAATATATACCATAATATATGTACAATCATAGTGAAAATAATATTATAGAATAATAAACTTACATTAGCATCTAATTTTACTAATATAGCAAAGAGGTGATGTAATAATCTGACATGATAATAAGAAGAATTTGCTGTCATTAATGGACATGAATATTATCTGCTTCAAAATAGGCATAAACTGCCTCTCATTTGAACAGCTGTATCTGGTGATAACTAGTCTTTTTAACTATACAGGTTGAAACATAGTTTTGAATTTGATTCTACCTGTGCTGTCAAAGCTTCTGGTTTTGATTTCTTAGAACAATAACCATAATTAATACAAATGAGGATTGAAGACAGTTAAGAAAATTGTTTAGGAATTCTGGGTATTGTTAAACATAGTTAGCAACATGGAAGTAACACTGAAGGAACGAGGAAAGGAACAGAGGAAGCTTGAAGGATTTTAGGAAAAGAAGCAGGAAATCTCCCAGCTGGCTCACAGTTAAGCAAGACTATTAGTGTGAAATTTTGCTATAATGTTAATTCTATATCCTTGCTATAATTAGTATTCCTTAATAATATTGAATACTTGGATTACTAGCATACTAACTATATTTTATATGTATAGTTCAGGATTCTAGAAATGTGGTTTTTTTTTAAATATTTTTTTCAGGTATGATGCTTTGTGCATTCTCCTCCGTCACAGCAAGAATGTACGTTTTTGGTTTGCACACAATGTCCTTTTCAACGTTTCAAATCGCTTCTCTGAATATCTTTTGGAATGTCCTAGCGCTGAAGTAAGAGGAGCATTTGCAAAATTGATAGTATTTATTGCACACTTTTCATTACAAGATGGACCATGTCCTTCACCCTTTGCTTCACCTGGACCTTCTAGTCAGGTATGCTCATTCTGCAACCAAAATGCAATATGAAAGAATAGTATATAATATTTGTATTGATATACAGGCATCGTAGTTGATTATTTATGAATTCATTTTGGACTCTATGCAATGGCCCATCTTAATTTCCTGAATATTATTAGCTTGGGTGAAATCTGCTTCGTATTTAGCTGATTTAACTTGGAGAGGAAGAAATAAGCAGTAAATTGTGGGAAAACAAGGCAGTACTATTAGATAGGTTCGCTGCCTTGAGTTATCCAAAGATATATTTTTTAAATGGTGGCATAATATTATTATAGTTGGTTGCACAGTTAGCCACATGTTAGACTGTATTCAGCATTTTTATCCACCTATCAAAACTTTTCCAAAAGCCTGGGATATGCAGATATTTGATTATGGTTCATTGCAGTTATTATTTCTCTATATTTTTATGCATATAGTACATTAGATCTTTACAGCAGTATATATAGTTAACAATTCAGTTTCATTACATTCTGATTTGAGATTTGTTTCAAGCCTAGTTGGTCCCTTAAAAAGGTTTAATAAAACAATAATTTATGTTCTGGTATATTTAGCCTGTAAATAAAAAAATAACATGCCTCGTTTTTTATAGGCATATGACAATTTAAGTTTGAGTGACCATTTGTTAAGAGCAGTACTGAATCTTCTTAGAAGGGAAGTATCTGAGCATGGGCGTCATTTGCAGCAATATTTCAACTTGTTCGTGATGTATGCCAACTTAGGTAATTTTCTGTTTCTTTTTAAAAACAATTAACCTAAATGTTCAGATAACTTCATTTGTTTATGCCTTATTGCCTGTTTTCTTTCCTTTTAAAATAATTTAATTTCATCTAAAGGTTCATGGCCAATTTTTTATTGCATGTTGCAAAACCTTTTTTTAGAGTCAAAATAATAGTTTTCAAATTATGTTCTAGATCAGAGGTGTCCAACTTGACAACTTTAAGATGTGCGTGCATTTTGACTCCCAGAATTCCTCAGCCATACATCTTAAAGCTGCCTAAGTTGAACTTGCCTTTTCTAGATGTTCCCTCCAATTCTTCAGTGAAGAAATTAATAATAGGGAGGCTTCTCTTGAAGATGTATTACTAATATACCTTTGAATCTAAGACTAGATAAAAGTAACTAACTCTAGGGTGTGGTGCTCATCTCCATTTCCAAGCCGAAGAGCCAACGTTCATCCAAAGATGCGTCCGTGGTCATTTGGCCAGCATGACTAGACACCAAAGGCCACTGTGCCTCTAGAGCAGGGGTCGGGAACCTTTTTGGCTGAGAGAGCCATAAACACCACATATTTTAAAATGTAATTCCGTGAGAGCCATACAATATGTTTAAAACGAAAAATACAAGTAAATGTGTGCATTTTATGTAATTTC